>BGPR01029331.1:0-19347 GCA_013235015.1 Araneus ventricosus | reverse complement strand
CTGAAAGGGGAAAGGAAAAGTTCTGACTAAGTTGATAATACTTAATTGGACGGCTGACTGGAGTGCACTGTACATGTATGCTGATATAGTTATGTAAATTGTTTATCTATTTATACCACGTTATTTGCACGGATGTAGAGGTTGTGTGGGCTGTACACACGTGAACAGGCCACATATAGTTGCCCATGGGAAAAATATGGTTTTTCCAAATGTACGCCTGCCACTTTCAGTGTCTGGCCCTGAGCCTCGCAAATGATATTTTTACAGGTATTTGTTACCTTTTGAATTGAGATGATAAATCCTTTGGTGTTATCGGAAGGCGTGGAATTAAAACACTATCTCTTCTCCCAAATCAGTCATAACAATAGCTTTCACGACGTTTGTACCTAGGTGTGTAATTTTTAACCGTGTGCCATTGCGCAGTATCGGTATATCGAGGTTACGTATTAGTAGTACTTTCACACCGACTATCATTCTAGGCTTTTCGGAAGGTGCCCCTGACAATTATAAGATTTTGAAGAGCTCTAGAGAATATGATACTCCTTGTTAATGCCCATTACCGTATCTACAGAAGGATATTCTGTAATATCTCACTATGAAAATTAAACAAAACATCGAGAGATTAATTCACTAACGTCATTGGATCACTGTGCAACCGTATTAAAAGCTGTAAATTCTACCACAACAGGAAACCGGAAGTGTAAAGTCTCCTTTGTTGTTTATGGTCAAAGAAATCAATATTTTCTTATATTAACTTTAACACTGGCATAAGCCCGCGCGCGAAACAGTAATTTGGCTTGAATTTATTTCCATAAGAATAAAAAGTATTGTTAGAAATTACGTTAAAAAATATTTTTAAACCTTTATAGCAATCGGAGAAAATATTCCATTGCAATAGCATTAATAGCATTAAAAAGATCATTTTCTGGTCTTTAAAATGGCCTAAAAATAATTGTTGTCTAATAAAGATTTCAGAAGTTATTGGCAAAAAACGTCTAAGCATTAGGCTTCAAAGCGGCTAATGTTCGTTATTTAATTAAATATCTTAAGAACTAATTAACTCTGAAAGTTGAAAATAGCACCTTGTGTGTAAATTTCATGTCGCTACCGTTCACTGTTTAGGAGGAGTTCTTGTGACCGACTGATCGATCGACAGACAGACAGATACATGTAATTTCCTCCTTGTTTTATAGATATTTATAAACATAAGCAAAATTTTCAGAAATAAAGATAAATCAGTTCAAAGTCTAATCGTTTCCTACCAGCGAAGTAGCTATAAATTTGCGTTATTTCAAAATCGTCTGCACGTAAAATTTAAAAAATTAATAAAAATTGAATGAAAAATGTGACAGAAATAAAATTGGTATCATTGAAAAGGTACAATTTTTATCTTTAAGATGGTATAAATATAATTTGTATCGGACAATTGGTTCCGAAGTTTCAGTGGAAAAAAGGATTACGTGATAGTTGATTTTATAAATAATTTATTCCACATGTTTTTGCATTCCTGAAGGATCACGTGACAGTTGATTGAAAAATAAAAATCTTCATCGCGAATCGCGGAGTCAATGGGCTTTCTTTGTTAACTATTTTTAATCTGTAGTCAAAAATAATTAATTTAACGTGATTTCACCTAGCCTATGTCCGTTCTTGGGTTTGAAGCTACAACTCTGCCAATTTTCATCCAAATCGGTTTGGTAGTTTGATCGTGAAAGCTTAACAAACAGACAAACAGACAGACAGACAGACAGATAGACAGACAGACAGACAGAAACACATTCGCATTTATTATATTATTAAGGATAAACTGTCACGTGATCCTTCAGGAATGCGAAAACATGTGGAATAAATTATTTTTTAAATCAACTATCACGTAATCATTTCTTCCGCTGTCAGTTTAGAACAAATTGTCCGATACACATTATTTTTATACCATCTTAAAGATAAAAATGTTACCTTTTCAATGATACCAATTTTATTTCTGTGACATTTTTCATTCAATTTTTATTAATTTTTTAAATTTTACGTGCAGACGATTTTGACATAACGCAAATTTATAGCTACTCAGTTGCTAGGAAATGGTTTGACTTTGAACTAATTTGCCTTTATTTCTGAAAATTTTGCTTATATTTATAAGTATCCATACAATAAGGCAGAATTTACATGTATCTGTCTGTCTGTCGGTCGATCGGTCGGTCTGTCACAAGAACTGCTCCTAAGCGGTGAACGGTATCGATGTGAAATTTACACACGCCATTCTAGAGCATATTTTTAGGTCAAAGGTGTTATTTTCAACTTTCAGAGTTAATTAGTTCTTAAGATATTTAATTAAATAATGAACATTATACGCTTTGAAGCCTAATGCTTAGACGTTTTTTGTCAATAACTTCCGAAATATTTATTAGACAACAATTAATTCTATGCCATTTTAAAGACCAGAAAATAATCTTTTTAATGCTATTAATTACATTGCGATGAAATGTTTTTTCTGATTGTTATAAAGGTTTAAAAATATTTTTGTAACGTAATTTCTAACAGGTCTTTTTATTCTTATAGAAATAAATTCAAGCCAAATTACTGTTTCGCGCGCGGGCTTTTGCCAGTGTTAAAATTAATATAAGAAAATATTGCTTTCTTTGACCATAAACAGCAAAGGAGACCATACACTTCCGATTTCCTGTTGTGGTAGCATTTACATCTTTTAATACGGTTACACAGTGATCCAATGACGTTAGAGAATTATTCTCTCGATGTTTTGTTTAATTTTTACAGTGAGATATTACAGAATATCCTTCTGTAGATACGGTAATGGGCATTAACAAGGAGCATCGTATTCTGTAGAGCTCTTCAAGATCTTAGAATTGTCAGGGACACCTTCCGACAAGCCTAGAATGATACTCGGTGCGCCAGTACTCCTAATACGTAACCTCGATATACCGAGACTGCGCAATGGCACACGGTTAAAAATTACACACCAAGGTCCAAACGTCATGAAAGCTACTGTTATGACTGATATAGGGAGAAGAGAGAGTATTTTAATTCCACGCCTTCCGATAATGCCGAAGGACTTATCATCTCAGTTCAGAAGGCAAGAAATCCCTTTAAAAATGCCATTTACCAGGCTCAGGGCCAGATACTGAAAGTGGCAGATGTACATTTGGAAAAACCAAATTTTTCACATGGGCAACTATACATGGCGTTTTCACGTGTGTCCAGCCTACACAACCTCTACATCCGTGCAAATAATGTGGTATACAAAAGTATATTAGAATAGATAAACAATTTACATAACTATATCAGCGTACATGTACAGTACTCTCCTGTCAGCCGTCCAATTAAGTTTTATCAACAGTCAGAACTTTTCCTTTCCCCTTTCAAAATGCAACAAAACATTTACATTCGTGAATTAAAAAAAAAGAATAATTCAAATTCTTCGCGCACGAAGTCGCGGGTAACAGCTAGTGAAAAATAAAAATCTTCATCGCGAATTGCGGAGTCAATGGGCTTTCTTTGTTAACTTTCTTTAATCTGTAGTCAAAAATAATTAATTTAACGTGATTTCACCTAGCCTATGGCCGTTCTTGGGTTTCAAGCTACAACTCTGCCAATTTTCATCCAAATCGGTTTTGTGGTTTGGTCGTGAAAACTTAACAAACAGACAGACAGACAGACACACTTTCCCATTTATTATATTACTAGATGTTACCCGCGACTTTGTGCGCGAGGAATTTGAATTATTCTTTTTTTTAATTCACGAATGTAAATGTTTTGTTGCATTTTGAAAGGGGAAAGTAAAAGTTCTGACGGAGATAATACTTAATTGGACGGCTGACAGGAGAGCACTGTACATGTATGCTGATATAGTTATGTAAATTGTTTATCTATTCTAATATACTTTTGTATACCACATTGTTTGCACGGATGTAGAGGTTGTGTGGGCTGGACGCACGTGAACACGCCATGTATAGTTTCCCATGCGAAAAATATGGTTTTTCCAAAATGGCGCCAAAGTTGTATATATTTAGACACAAAATTTTGCGAATAAAAAACGTTATTTAGTGAAATTACCCTAGGTATGATATAGTTCAAAACAAGGCCACGCCTTCATTAACGCTAACCGAATAATAATTACTTATTACATTAAATTTGTTTCTGATTTCGGGGGGGGGGGCGAAAAAATATTTTTAATCCTGAATTATGCATTAGTTTCTGTTAACAACTTGTATGTCATAAGAATTCATCAAAATTAAAAAGTATCCTCTGCAAGACAATTTAAAATCATACACGAAGTTTTATTTTAAGTTGATAATAAGTTTTGATATGATGTGTGTGAAATGATTATTCACTGTAAAGAACTCACCCAAAAGTACAGAATTCCAAAAAAATATTTAGTTTGACGGTACAACTTCTTAATAAAAAATTCAACAGCAATAAAAAAAATTTTATCCGTTTTCTTTGAATGACTGTGAATTATTTCTTATTGCTTTTCTCTCAGCTGTTTAATCGTGGCAGAAAAGCTCGTCTGCAAAAATCTATTTTACATATAATGCAGGTAAAAATCAATAAAATCGGGATGCTTTCTCAAAAACAACTAACTCATGTCATATGAAAGAAAGACAACAGGATTTTATAGAACCAGTCCTATATTTCGACATATTTGTTAGCTGTGATAAAATTATTTTTGCTCTAAGATGGGAGGAGGGTGAAATTGGTTTTAAGGCGTTTGGATCTTTCCGGTAATTGTTCATCGACCGCCCTAAGAGGTAATAATAAATACTTGGATGCATGGGAAGAATTTATATATCAGTGCACGAGAAAAATATAAAAATAAATGTATATGGCAATTAAAATGAAAATCTCTCCCCTTTTTCATTGTACAATACCTTGCACTGAGATAATTTTGCTTGAAGCATACTCCTTTGACAGTGACAAACATGAATTGTGCGAATGAAAAAAAAGTTAAATGCTGTTTACCAATCACACGAAAATAAATCGATAAGCATTTTTTTAAAAATCACTTTTTTCAATTTAATTATTTTTTGACGATGCATATTAGTTAAAGATGCTTATTAGTACAACGTTTTAGAAATTAAATAGCCCTCCTTTGATAAATAACAGACTAATACTTTTTAAGGATAAAAAAAACGGTTCTGAAAACATTACTTTTTTCCCCTTCTAATTTCCATATATGTCTTTAAAATGAGACTGATCATAGCTTTAATTATAAGCAATGAGCTTAGAATGTGACTCTAAACGTATAGAGCATCTTTTAGAAAAAAAGTTCAGATAGCAATGCATGAAAATAAATTCTTAGCATGTAATTCGAGAAGTCTGAATAGAATTTAGAAGAAATCTTATAAATATTTTTCAATAGCTTATAAAACATATTTTAATAACGAAAATAATTTATAATTTTATCGAGATTTTTTTAGAGAATTTCTATTAAAAAACTTATTTAATTATTGCGAATCAATTGTACCGTATTTGAGAAGAGGAAGAGTTTCTATTAAAATATTCTGCAATGTTTTAGCTGGCTTGAAGTGAAAATTTTCAAAGGAAAAATTTACTTCTTTGCATTGTTTATTAATCAATTTTTAAAAAGAACATTTTATATGTCACTGAAAGGAAATATTACTTTTTTTATTTTAAATAAATGACAGAAATGTAGCTTTATAATTTTTTCTTCAATTTTTGTTAAAAACTTGTATTTTGAGTTTATTCCTGCATAAAACCACCTTGCAGATGCTTACGTAAGAAACCTTAACTGCTATCCCTTATTCTAAAATGTCTCATTCAAGAGTACTAACCCTTTTGCATAGTCGAAAGTTGCGATCTTCCTAGCTCAGTGAAAATCTCAACAGAAATTAAACATACAATATTTAAGACAAAAGTTTTACTTTTGCGTAAACCCTCCAGAACAGTCACGGTCTGGTCTCAAGATTTCATCAGCTTTTGTTAACATTGAAAATCCTCTCATACAAAGCTTTCTAAACACTTATTTCAGATACTGTAAAAAATATAGTGGCAATAAATTAAAATTTTCAAAAATGCTCTAAAAAGTGAATTTTCACACCTGGTGAGGGATGATTTCGTAACTAAATTAGTCCAGTCGATTGTACTTTGACACGGCAAAAATGCATAACAGCAATTTTATTGCTTTAATTATTGGGCTGGTGATGCAGAACACGGCACTATATTTTGTACATGGGGTCGAACATCGGTTTTTTGCCTTTAAATAAAAGGCTATTAATCTGAAAGGAAAAATTTAAATTTAATAGCTATAGGTAATAAAAATTCTATTAAATTAGCCATGGAATGTTAAAGTAATTTAAATAGGTCGGTAATAAATTAAAAAAGAACGTAAATTTACAAAAATATTTTTAATTTTAAATAATTTTTCAATTTTCATTTTCTCTCAGCTATTATCTCTGAAACGCATTCAGTCACAACGACGAAAGCGTTCAAGCATAATAATTGAGCCAAACTGTTAACTTCAAATTTAATTTTCGTCACTTTTATTGGTGTTTTCAGTGAGCCACAAAATTGGTGTCTAAGTATAATAAAGTGACCATGTGCTACAAGGTGAAATCAGTTACAGCCCCTCTTGACGGCAAACAGCGGAGTTAGCGTTCGTATCTAGAAAACCGTACAAGATGCGGGAAAAAAGTCAACTACAAAATTGCAGAGCATCTTCGATTTACTGCGAAAAGGCACCTTTAGCACAATAATGCTCAGAACAAAACGTGCGAAACGTGCATTGGTTTGTTCGTGATTTCCGAAACTGTTAGTGTCACGTTATAATACGGATTAAAAAGGATAATAAAACAATTAGTTATCACAAGATACTTTTATTTTCAGAGTTCAAAGTACTATCCGTCATCTACAATGTAGATTTGAGTCCTTGTTTGAATTTGACTTTTCACACGTTTTAGCACATAGTTGGTGCGCAAGCACAAGCAACAGTAATAGATCCTGCAATGTTGATTGAAAGATCCATGCACTTGATGATTGTGTTATTCCCTCAGAAAAAAGTATAATGGTGTAATTTTTTCGTCTGGAAAATCACATTTCCTCTTTTTGTCCATGTCTTATGACGTCACGATTTTGGAACATGCGAACAAAAAAATGTGCATTTTAAGGTATCCGACTGTGTTCGGAGACATATTTTTGAAGAATAACTTATATATATATTTTAATGTTATTTATTAACTACATATGTTTTTAAACTATGAAAATATTGTAAAATTAAGCTAACAAAATAATATTTTTTTGAAAAACTGAGAAATTTGAAGAAAAATGACTAAAATATTTGCCTTACGCTAACAGCCATAGACAAAATCATATTCTAAATATACATAAGTCCTTGTAGGAGTACATTTTTATGACAGTTATCTGTGATATGCTCTAAAATCTTTCTTGTACTTCAAAATAGTTTTGAGATATAGCTGACATAGTTACTAAACTGGTAATTTTTCATAAAAAATGCTTTTCGTTTATATTTAAACACTTAAAAATATTACTTGATTTTAAAAGTAACCTTAGTTTTTAGAGGAAAACATCAAGCATATTACAGAAAACAATCTCGGAAAATTTCATATCAATATTTGAATAAAGTTTTGAGAAATCATTGTTACGGTCGACAATTTTTCTCAAAAATATCATTTCTGAGAAAACACATTTCAAGTTTTCATGCAACTTACAATAACGCTTACAGTTCGGTAATAAAAGAGCTGTAACTCCATTTGTAATTCACGTAGAGTAAAAAGTGAGACAGTTTTAGAAAGCTGATTAAACAGGCTACAAAATTAAGTCATAAAAGTTTTTTCGATAATTTCATAAAAAACGACGATTTTAAACCAGTCGTACACCTTAATCTTTCTGTTCTTCGTATTAATGTGTACAAGGTGCCTTTTCGTACTAACTCGAAGACGCTCTATAATTTTGTTATTCACTTTTTTCCCGTATCATGCACCGTTTTCGAGATAGGAACGCTAACTCCGTTGTTTGCCATCAGTTGGCGGCGTATTCGATCGCACCGTGTAGTGCATGATCACTTTATTAGACCTAAATACCAAATTTGTGGCAATAATAGTTGCCGTTATAAAGTTAATGTGGGGAAGAAGGACTTTAGTGGAAACCCTGTGTATAAAGATATCATACAGAGTGAAACGAGGGAAGGAAAACTGAAATATCTGCTTTTCTGTGTTTAAATAAAAGGCTATTAATCTGAGAGGAAAAATTTAAATAGGAAAGTTATAATGCCCTTCTAAGCTTAAAAGGCGCATCTCAATTTCTTTTAATTTTCAGATTTTCCCTACTTAGTAATGTTTGTGAGCTGCCCGACATTATTCCTAAGTCAAAAGGACGTATCTTATTAAGAAATAGTAGAAAATCACTAAAGAAAAATGTAATGTTTTGAACCGCTCACGAACATTACTAAATAGGAAATATCTGAAAATTGAGATACGCCTTTTAAGCTTAGGAGGGCAGTATAGGTAATTAAAAAAATTATAAAATTCGCCTTCGATCATTAAGATAGCTTAATTAGGTAAGGAGTAAATTAAAAATGAAAGTACTACTAATACTTTTTAGTCCGTTTTAAAAACGTGGTCTATTAAAATTTTTATTTTTTTAAATAATTATTTTTAAATATATTTTAATTACTTTTCAATCTGAGCTAACAATTCCACTTACTCTGAGTTTACAATTCCACTGAAGTACGTGTTATACAGAGAGGAATGTCTGGGAAATTTTCAAAGCGGTATCTGCATTATTTTTTGAAAAATTCAAATTTGTAGAAGAAAACAGGATCGCTGAAATATGCTTATAAGTACTTTTCTAACAGTCCGAATTCGCGGAGAGAAAAAAAATAAAAAAATTCCTATTTTAAAAGTACTACAATTTCAAATGGCGTGTATATGGGCGTTTTTCTAAAAAAATTAATTAATTACTCGAATTGAAAATAAATTAAAATTATTTTAAAAGTATATTTCTGACCTGATTAGGCTATCTTTACGTTCGAAGGTTCATTTTATAGGTTTTTTTCAACGCCTATAACTTTTCTATCTAATTTTTTCCTTTCAGATTAATAGCTGTTTATTTAAACACAAAAACAGACGTTTCAAATGTGCCTCCCCCTTTTTATCCGGGTTTGGTTGGCCAACCAACAACTTAAAGCAATGAAAATGCTGTAATGTATTTTTTCACGTCAAAGTACAATTTGATTAGAGTAATCCGCTCTACATGTGATGCAAATCAATCAGTTTGCAATAGATGAGATATTGCAGATGGCTCAAGAGGAATCCAGAACTCGTCAGGTTCTCATTTTTGTTTACTTTATGCTGTCATTACAGCGTCCTCTAGCGGCTTTAAATGGCATTTGTGACTCTGCTGCTAAGTGATTTTAATCACCTTATTTGCCCTTACATTTTCACAATGCAGTTTAGAATTATCATGTATAAGTCGCACGTTTCTTAACCATTTTCTGGTATGGCGGATAATGTAGAAATCAATAGCATTGTATATGATAGTTGAATTAAATGTGTATTTATTAAATAGATGCCCTATTTCGAATAGCTGTTTTCTTGCTAAATTTTGCATCTTTAAATATTTTATTCGATCATTTATAAATGAAATATTTTAGATGTCAAAGGTATAGGAAGTTTTGCCATTTTTTGAAAAACATTTCGTTAATAATACTGTAAATGTATTTCTGTCTATCGTTAAATTGGGAGTATAAATTTAAAACCAGTCTGCAAAACAAGAAATAAAATTGATTGGAAACGAGAATTTCACTCAAATTTTAAGCAGCATGTTCTTTTTTCCTAACAATGAGAAGAAACAAAACAAATATAAGCAATAACTATGCCTCGTACGTGACGTTTTTCAGGAAATCATCATCCTTATAAGATATTTTCACTTCTCGGGACGAATTATGAAGAAATCCCAGAATATCCTCAGTTGGCTGGCTTGTATAGTATCCAAGCTTTGGTAACTAGCATAAAGAGAAAAAAAATGATACTGTAGAGTAGTGTAAGGTAATTAATATAGTTTCCTTTGATTTAAACACAAACGTTTCAATAATGCTTACATTTTAATTATTAATTAATGAAAGCTGGATTTAAAGCTTAATGATTGCAAATATCATCAGATATAATTTACTGAGTTTAATTAACTATGACTACAATGAACTTACTTACTGTTAGAGAATTTTTTACTTAATTTGACACCTTTCATATTTGTAGGAATTGAATTTTGTAATTGACTTTTTTACTTACTTCCTGATGTGTTTGCGTTTCGAAATTTTTTAGTGCATTTTCGATGACAATGCACTAGTTTTATATTTTTCCAACCTAGTTTGTCGTTTAATTTAATTAAATTTTGATTCCATAACATTGGTGTCAGGTGGTAGCAAAACTGAAAAAATATAGTATCAATATTCCATAAAATTTATAATGATGAACTAGACATAAAAAAAAACTAAACCGTGGAAAATAATCTAAATAAAACTTTTACCAATTGTTTTGAAGTGCAAAATTTTGTTAAAAGTTAAATTTACTATTTTTTAATACAATTATAAAAGATTATCTTTAAAACTTGCTTTATTATTCTCTTTTACTTGTTAACCAATACCCTATTATAAATATTATGGAATCTTGTAATTAATTTCCTTAACTTCCCTACCAGATGGTGTTAATCATTTGGAATTAAAAATTAATCAATTAATTGGATACACTACTTTCTCAACTTTTTTTAATTTGAAGTATTATTGAAAAAGTTTTGATAGTATTGAGACTTGACAGTCAAATAAAGTCATTTGGAAGAGAAAAAAATACATTTTCATATGCTTGTTTAGTTGAAATTTAATTTTAAAAGATCAATTTTTAAAAATCCCTACCACTTTTTCAATATGAATAATTTTATTTCACATTTTATTTGCAGATTCACTGAAATATATTACACAAAACTGTGCATGGATTTTAAGGTGTATCTAATATTGGCTTAAATATAGATATTTTACTGAATTATATGGTGGAAAATGGGGAAATTTAGCAGTACCTGTTATTATATCTTAGATATAAAAAAAACTAAACAACTGAATGCTTATAGCATGCACAGTTTTATTATATATATAACGATATACCTCTAAAAAAATTTGAAAGCTCTATCATAAAAAGGTAAAACGCCTTAGCATTTCTAAAACATGAAAGTGCAGAAAAGTCCGACAAGAAGAAAAAGCTATTTAAAATTGCCATTTGCGCATGTTTTTCATTAGTCTTCGTAAATAAAAATCTAAATAAATTCTGAAATATTAAAAGTACAAATCTGAAATTTTCATAAGTAGAATGACAAGAGCAACGAAATAAGCAAATAAAATGGAAATTATTATTTTGGCCAATTTTTGGGGTGATGTGTCCCTTTAACCGTTGATTTAGTTCTGGAACGGTTAAAAAATTGTACTGTAACGAGTCTACCAAATTTCAGAACTCTAGTACCTTAAGAAATGAGTGAAAACTGATTTCAAAATTCCATTTTAATAATCATAAAACACGTGAAGTTGATTGAAAGTGTGTATAAAACTTTCCATCTCACCATGTATTCTACAAATATTAAGAGAGTTGCGGACCAGTTGCTGTGCTTATCGTGTGTGCAGTCTCAAGTTTATGATGTAATTTTCATACCTAAGATTCAAATTGGCTCCACATATGAGAGAAACTGAACTACAGCACATGGGGAATCTTGAGATTTATTATAACAAGCGGAGTCAGCAATATTTTTAGTTGACAAATTTGTTGAAACATTACAAAACTAAAGCGGAAACATCACGTTTGATGATTGATTCAAGAGATCATGATCCCTTCATGCTACAGATTTTAAAGGACAATATAAGTGCCATTTCAACTCTATTTCTTATCTGAAAACGTTATTCATGCACCATTTGATTATAATTTAATGAATAAGAGGTCCCTTTGCAGTGTTTTCCGGCATTCCTGGAACTAGATTCAACGGATGTTCGCCAGACGAACGTAAAATGCTTGAAAAATATTTTAAAAAGTATTTATATCATTGATAATGACTACAGGATAAATGAAAACACTTCTAGTAAACCAATTTCCATCTGAATGCATATGTTACGGTCAATGTGAATAATCGGTTATTAAACATAATAACTTGGCACATAAATCGGTACATAACTCATAACATAATAACTTGGTACATAAATCGGTACATAACTCATAACATAATAACTTGGTACATAAATCGGTAAATAACTCACAACATAATAACTTGGTACATAAATCGGTACATAACTCTTAACATAATAACTTGAAACATGCATAATATGTATAATAACTCTATAACTATACATAATAACTCGGGTATTTTATATAATAACCGAGTTAGACTAAATAATTAGGAATAAATGTTAAAATCAATAAATGTTATACTAAATAAAGTTTGGACTTTTCTAAAGTACTCTTTCAACCAGTCAACTTCACAAATGAATGATGTCATATGTTTGGAAAATCTCTGGGTATTTTTCTTCTAATGTTTACTTCAAAGGCCATCGACTTTTATTTAAACTGTTCCTAAATGTTCTTATTTTAAGTGCTCTATTGAATCTTATAAAAACTGCAATAACATTTATAAGTTTAGTAAGAAAATAGGAATGTGGAATTTATTTTCTATAATATCGAATATTTCCTACAGAAATTATTTTAATCATAATCTTTTTAATATGTGAAAATTTATGTATTTCCAAAGTTTTATATATTAATATGCTTGTTCAATAAAATTGTGCGGCATTATTGTGAAAATAAATGGCATTTGCTATAACATCTTGCTATAGGACCAAATAAAGGTGTTTAATTTGTTATGAACTTCAAGAAATTAGAAAACAACAACCGATGATTTTGTTTCATAGAATATACATTTTTTCAGTTAATTTGAATTCTTGTATCTTGAAAAATAGTGAATGCAAATTAATTTATTGTTGAAGTTTAAAAACAACTTGAAAAAGATATTCAAATATTAATTTGATTTGACAGTAAAATATAACTTAACAAAAATTTTATTTCCTGTGGAATGAAACTATATATTAGGATGGGCTGAAAAAAATTAAAACTTTTTTTCACGCCGCTATTCCGCGGAAAAGTTGCGAATTGAGGAGGAATTAGAGGAGGACAAAAAGTAAGGAGACGTACTTTTCTTCCGTTCCCTTAAAATCGTAAAAATTGACGAAATTCGACTGCTTTTTAATAATTTTTAATTTAAAAAAATCTCTATATATCGGTTTATTATGAAATTAGCTGTTAAAAACTGGTCTATTTAAGAGTAAAAAAAATTTGATTTCTCAAAATAGGTTCATTATTTTCTTGTGACACGTTCCCTCCAAGGTTAATAAAAATATCTGAAATTACTTCAATTTGCGATTTTCGTTCCTAAGTCTCAACATAATCTCCATACACCATCTTGTCAGTGAATTGCAATAGATCGATACATACACATAAGAAAAGGTTATTTAAGTCTTAAAATATATCAATTTCATTTATTTTCTTTGTTTGTTGTAAAACTCTGCAAAAATAATCTCAGAAGTTATAAGGTAAAAAAGTAGAAAGTAGCAAAAACTAACATACGTGGCATTTTAATATGTCTCCTCACCAGATGATACTTGAAAGTCTGATTTATAGGAAAACACGGAAATTACAGACCTAACCTCACAATATGTATGAAAATTACTCAATAAGGATTTATGGTATCTTCCCAATATTGCAACTGCCATAAATTTGGTATAATTTATTGCAATGTCGGCTATTCAAGCTCACAACCAATTATCATATTCCAGGTGGTTGAAAACAACATTTAATGTACTTGGTGCTTACTTCAGTGAAAAGAACCTTTTCTGAAGTCGTTTATAGCATAGTTGTTAATTATTGAAACCAGGAAATAGTTCACAGAGCCCAAAGTATATGTTTAAAGGAATTAACACAGATCATTACTTTTCTGAAAACTGGCTTAAATTTATTGACCCTGTAAACGAATGCAATATATTTTTCGACAATGCTGTCAATATGATTCTAATCATGACAGTGGATGAGAGAAAACATATCAGAGAACTGAGCATTAGATAAAATTTAAAGACGCGGCAGTCAGTCGCAAAGAGTAAAACAATCAGCAATTTCAGAATGGCCAAACTCATTTTTAAACTACGAAGTATACGGAAATTATTCAAATGAATGTTTTGCAGTTTAACTCCTTGCAAGACAATAGTGATGCTGAAATCTACTCCCCTCTTTGATCTGGTGAAGTATTTGAATGGAATGTTTCCATGTTACATACCGGCAGTTGAGAGATATGTCAAACTCGTATCAGAGGAGCAGTATTTTTGATGTCGGTTAACTGGGCGTAGGCCCTGCTGTTATTGTACAGCGCATCCAGCAGTGTATTTGAGTTTAGAAATTGTTAGTAGATTATAAAATATAGTCAAATTTATTTCCTGCATTCCACATTTCCCCCTATTGAAACTTTTATAACTATTTTTTTTCATAGAATCTTTTTCCCATGTTATTCCCTCTACAAAATTTGGTGGCATTTCAGGTGATAGATCGAGCTACAGATGGCTGTCTGTGGTTGTGTGAATTTGAAAAAAAAACAACTCTCTGCATATTTTCTAAAAGACAGAAGTACTTTTCAAATTTTTAAATTACATTTACTCTTTTTCTTCTTAAATTATATATCCACATGTTTTAAATTATTGGTGCACAACAATCGAAAAAGAATTTTCATGATTTTAAGTCGTGTTCCAATTTTTTTATCTATATAGCTGTTATGCCCGGCGTTGCTCAGGATTAAAATACTTTTATGTCTAATATTTTTAATAAAAAAACTATTTTTATCGAATAATATAATACAAACATTCCTTTATCATTTGAAACGTTTTTACTTCAAATTTCGTTCATAAATAGTGAAGTATAAGAAGGATTTTGACGAATGTTTTGGGTCAATTAATTAAATAGTTGAATTTTAACTAATAAAACGCGTCAAAATAAACCATATCAGTAGTTGCTCCCGATATAAATTATGAATCGTCTGCTTTTAAACTTCTCTTTATTATTCTTCCAGAATTTTGTTTATATGTTCTAGCAACAGCTCTTCATACATATTCTTGTTTTTTAACAACAAAAAATACAGTGCTACAAATTGTTAATTTTATACGCAATTGAATTCTTTTTTAATTATTGAAATGATAGCAACAATTTTGAAAGCAAACGAAATTTGTGTCACTGAAAAGCTATTTTTTACACTTTAATATAGTATAAAAACAGTTATTGTAACATAACACTTTCGAAATATATCACAAAAAATGCAAAATCTTGCTTAATTTTTAATTTTAAAAAATTTAATTAATTTTTGCGTCTTTTAAAGTCGACAGTGATCTTTCATTTCTTTTTAAAAAATTTACAGAAATAAAAATAAATTTGTTCAAAGTCTCACCCTTGACTAGCAACGAAGTATCATTAAACTTGCTTTTTTTAAGAATCGTCTGCAGTAATAATTTATTTATTAAATTTTGAAAAATGAATAAAAGTTGATGGAAACATTTCACAGATATAAAAGTAGTATCATTGAAAAGGTAAAATTTTGAACTTCAAGATGGTATAAAAATATCATTTGGAGGATAATTTGTTGCGAAGTTAATACGGAAGACGGTTTCGATTATTTTCTAATTAACTGAGTGTTTAATTAACTTTCGGTCTCCGAAAAGTTGACAATAATCTTCCTCTTGTCTTAAATAATAAATGTTCAAGTGTGGTTGAAATTGCTGCAGTTGTTTAGGAGGAGATGTTGAACAAACCCACATACACATTTTTGAAAGACTATTTGGTTAGTTTCGGGCCTGAAACATGATGACGCCATTGTCTATGAGGAATGATATGTTAAAGTAGTTTTAGTGTCTTACTTTAGTATCTATGAGATTGAAATCTCCGTTTCTCCTTTCTCTGTGTAAAAATCTTGTTCCTTTTTGTCTCACCACTATCATATCCTTCTTTATTATTTTTGTGCTCGGTATAATTCCAATCACTCGAATACATAAATATTGAGTTCGAATTCATTTCTCAAAAAAGAATTTAACCCAACATTTTCTGTAAATTCTTTTCTTTTACTGATATTATGCGATGTTCCTACATCTTTACTTTCAGTCCCAATTTACGCATGCCAATAGAAAGAGAGCTTAGGTGAGAAAATCGTGCTTTTGAGTAACTGGATTGCCCTCTGTTCAGGAAATAAGAATTAAGTTCCGAAATATGCGGATTTTTCTGCATTTTCTGCAAGTTTTATGCATATGTCCGTTGCATATATAGAATACATTTTTTTGAATTCATGAATTTTTCTTTGATCACCTGACAGACTTTAAACTTGAAAAATTAACTAGAAACCTCAGAACTAATTTTACGGACATAATAATAATCAAGTAAGCGTAAACCGAGGCATTTTTTTAGAGAAAGTAAACAATTTTTCTTGTTCTTTTATATCCATTTAGTTAATAAAAACCGTAAAATATTGAGCTTTAATATTTCTGTTTCATATTTCGTGAGTGATTAAAATTCCCATTACATATACATAATATAACGTAAAAGATCTCTTTTTTTAGAAAATATTGTAATGCATATATTACAAAACATCTGTATGGGATTATAAAAATGCTTGATATTAAGACCATTGCAGAATCCAAGTTGTTACATTTCTGCAACATAAAATCAAATGAATTACACTTTAACTTTGTCTTGACTTTTTCAAAACAACCATTTTTAATGTCTTTTATATAATTCGAATATCAGCCTTTTTTCTATGGCTTTTGTGAAGAACATGAATAAGAAAGAAACTTTAGTCTTTCTCTTGACTCTAAATATGTCCCAGGAAGCAGAAAGGTCCTCTGAACACTGGCGAAAGAAAGTCGAGAAACTTTAGTAAGGCGAAGACACCGATTGATATATTGGTCTGGAACACTTCTCCCTTTTATGTTTCTATTGTTTTTAAATTATACTCGTCAGTGTGAAATTTAGAACTAATAAATCATTGTTATACTAAATAGACTTATTTAAAACGCACACCGAGTCAACCTGCCTAAGAGGGTGAAAGGCCTGAAGCAGGCCGATGGGGAAGAAAAAAACTCTACAGCACAGCAAAACAAGTCTAAGACTAATAAAGCAAGAATAAAACTATACTCAAAAAGCACTGAACATAAACACAATAAGGTCCAAAAGAAGCAGGATGGATTAAAGCAGTGTTTCCCAACGTGGGAACCAAGCCCATAAGGAGCAATTTGATTGTTTAAGAGGACAATTCAAAAATAGACTCGTCCAGAGCTAAAAGTAATTGCTCACTGTGATTTAACTAGTATATATAAATTGTTATATCGAAACAACACATTTTTCTATAGAATCTACTCCTTGAATATTTTCCAAAAACTATTGTACCACTATTTGTAAATCCAAAGATGTTTTATATAAGCAAATATATTTCGCAATACTGAACTTGACTAGTTGGTAAAATACATTTTTTATAACGCTGCTTCCGTTTTCGGTAGCGGCATAATTAAAAGTTGAATTTCTATGAGTGGTGATGCAGAGGTTTCGTAACCGTTTGTCGGCAAAACCATAAACCGAATGCGCACTGACCGTTTCATTGCAAAAGTAAGTCCTAGTTCTACCTTTTTTGTCATAAGGTTGGAACCGTTTTATTCGCTGATCTGAAATTGGAGTGGCACTATCGTCGAAAAGTTGCATGAATAACGTTGCTATTGTTGAAAATTTTATTTTATATATTAATTTATTTTATAAATTAGCTATAATTTAATAAATAAAAATAACTTCCGTCACTTAATTTCTTTCATCAGTTTTAATTTATGGAAATTAATGATAATACTATTATTAAAATCATAATTAAAAATTATTAACCAAGCGAAGCGAGGTTCTATTTTAACTCGGCTGTTTAACATTTCTTCTGTAAATTTGTTTCTTACATAGCCACGACCAAACGCGTTATTCTATTTTTTTCGAATGTGTCATGAACATTCCTTGAAGACAATAAAAACGACCGATTCAAATTCAAGATAGTGGTCGTTTTAACTTTCCTTCGGGCAAATCTAATCTGTGAGATGAAACACCGATATTTTTTGCGCCTAAATGCGGATTTTAGGGAGAAAGGTGTGGGACCTTAAGTTAACTTCCTAGATCACTAACTCTAGGGTATCGGTGTTTTTTCTTTAGTGCTCTTTTGATGCAATCTGGAAGATGAGTTTCACCCGATTACGTTTGTAATTTTGATTTCCCAGATTTTTCTCAATATTTCTGTTTATATACCTGCAAAAGTTTGTGCACCTGTGTCCCAGCCCCTAATTCAATAATATTGATCGTTATTTCCAATATATTGTTTCAAAAACAGCGAATTATTTCAGGCTTTCATCGACAACAGTTTCGTTTATAAGGAAAATTACGGAAGAACAAGCGATAACTGCCTCCTGATTTCCTGGATATTTTGTTAGATGAAATTCAAGGCAATCCAAAACAGCAATGGAAATTTAGCTTTGTATGACCGAATACTTCAGTTTGTTAAGCTTTTCCTTTAGCCTAACAAAAAATGTAACTTTCAGTCTCACAGATAATTGTACTGCGCCCGACTGAACGTTAAATGGTTTCAGTATTGTTCATTATTAAAAAAATCATTTTGGCATTGACGACGTATTTAATTGCGATTTCGTTAATACGATCGTTCGTTAAAAGAAGATATTTAATTCTAGTTTTGTTATTACTTTACTTTACACTACGACACACCCCTGACTCCAGAGATAAAAATCTCCGGTTTGTAGTTTGAATTGGTGTTCGTAGAAACTTTATTGAAAAAAAAAAGTTTTTCATACAATGTTTGAACATCGACGAAATACATGTGAAGATTATAAAAACAAGGAAAAATGAGTATTTACATATGAAAAGAAAAACTCGCGATGCAGAAACAGTTTTAATGACAGGCCCCAAAAGTTCGCTGCGTCTATAAACTTGTAGGATGACTGATTAGCGTCCCAGTTAGTGAACCTCTAGAGGGTCGGAATCCGGTCGGAGTCGGATGAACTGGTTTCGTCCGGTGGCTGTTTTACGAGGTTCTCATTTTCATTGAGAAAAGATAACAGTATAGCCATTTTTATTCTTGATAGTTTATTTAATAGTAAGTGTTTCCACCAAAGTTGAGCATTTTGTGCACTTGATAAAAACAGGCATGTAATTGTAATTTTGTGAACACGGATAAAAGCAGAGACTTGTTTTAATAATTCCCATTCAGGAAAAGAAA
>BGPR01029330.1:0-19348 GCA_013235015.1 Araneus ventricosus | reverse complement strand
TAATTAAACAGTTTTTCAGTGTAACTTCTTTCGTTGATTTTCTTTTGACCCCTGCTGTGTCCCTGACCCCTTGGCCAGCAGCTAAACCAATCTCTTCTTTTTGTCTCCATAATTTGAATTACTTCACACGAGTCTGCGAACCCTTTGACTTCCATCTTCCCCTCCCCATCATAGCTACGGAGACAACAGAAGCATTTCATATCTAGTTTTTATGCCCCTCCCCCATTCTCTTCTTTTTGGTGTTTGTATGCCTGACCGGAAGAACCATTATTCGCGATAAGACTGCGACGTGTTTTAAAGTCTTACCATTTTCATTGTTAGCGTCGCTTGAATGTTGAATTTGTCTTCTAAATGCTTATAAAATTATAAGAAAGACCTTCTTCAACACCAAAAATTCATTTTTAACGTATTTAAGTTAAAGCAATTCTCTTAACTCAACCACAAATGTTTTTTGCTGAAATCCATAATGTCCTCATTATTATAGTGCGATCGAAGTGAGCACGATTTTAAATAGCAAACCTGAGAGCATTGTTCTGCAATCCTTCTCCCGCTCAAGCTTCGTTAATAGCAAATTTCTACCATTTGTCACTGCACAATTCAAGCATCACTTTCAATGTTGCAATTCCATAATTTTGTAACTCTCAGTCCTCAACTGAAGTTTAATTGAATGCCATCACTTAATGACTACTTATTTTTTATTATTTATATTTTTATTTATTCATCTTTCTGTTATGACTTAAATGATATGGTTCATAAATCTCTAATAACTTACTGGTCTCATGCTTAGTAGAGTTGCTGCGCACCGGACTGTATCGTCGCTCAACTAGCAACACCACTTATATCATTTTTTTAAAAAAATTCACAGAGAAAGTGTGTGTGCGTAAGTTTTACGCCAATTATAATCTTGATTTCATATTGACGAATGGGTTTGCATCCTGCATTACAAAAAAAGCGGAATGGAACATCCCGTTGAGACGCAATCCCGCTTGAGACGCAACCCTGACTTCGGCAAGGGTTCTTTTCAGCTGTATCTTCGGAAATTTTTGTGAGACTGTAGGCGTGAAAAAGAATTCAAATCCATTTAGTAAAAACACATAATTTATTTCATAATGATAATAAGATGTGCCACCTAGGCAAACACACAGATAAACATGCTGTTTATGCCTAACTTAAATTGACTTACACCGATTGGTTGCTTCGCAGAGGGAGAGAGTTAAATACAAGAGAGCGAAACGACAGCGCTAATCAGCAGTGGTTGAATTTGCATAAATTGCTATCGTTCGCCAACGCTTGCATCCAACATCCCCCTGCGAACGATACAAGGTTATTAATAAAAATAATCCAACTTTATTACAACAAAACATTAATTTTTTATAAGTAACAGGCTTGGTTAAAAAATCATAAACTAACCATATTATATCATTAGTTGGTACAAAAATTATCTACATTTCGCCAACTGAAATTAAATCTTTATCAAAATGAAATCTTAATTCTCAAGTCTAGTCTTAGATGAAGCCTTTGCACAATATAAGCAGCTGATATCTGACTTGCTATCAGAATATTAACACATGAGTCTATAAATGAAAATTAATTAAACTTTCAACATATTTCGTTCAAATTATACGCTCTGAGATATCTCAGCTAGAGCATGAAATTGAGTCTCATAAGTTGATAAACAAACAGATCTTTGATCCAATTAACTAAAGAATCGCCAAGCATTAAAACATTACAAGAAAAACATACGCTGTAAAAAACACTACCAAAAAACATGGAAGAGAGTTAAGTACAAGCGAGTGTAACGACAGTGCCAATCTGCAGTGGCTGAATTTGCATAAACTGCTATCGTTCGCCAACGCTTGCAACCGACAAAAACTCCATGCATTTTGAGAATACATTATTATCTTTATAGAATTTTTTTTTCACATGACTTTCACATCCATTTTAAGAATGGCTTTTTTCATATTGGTATTAGTTTAAACTGTTAACGTACTTCTTTGAAGATTCCTAATTAAAAACTTCATAATACCTTTAAAAAATTAACAGCGATTATCCTTATGTTTTCGTGAGATGGAATCAAACCAAAACAAGTCAAATTGAAATATTCTATCAAAATTACCACCATTTCTGAAAATAATTTCTAAATATATGTTAAATCATTTATGTTGCTTTCAACATAGTAATTCCAACACTAAAAATGACTTTATATAAAAGCTGCTTTTACTACATTAAAAGTGGTTTGATTGATTTAAAAAATAATAGTGTGGTTTTTTCCTCCTTCCGGGACAAAGCAGACTTTTCATCGCTACCTAACGCTCTGCATGTAAACTCACTGCCTTTTAAGCTACCAATTTCAAGACGAAATGGTAATCATGCTTGATTTTCATTACTGTTCAGAGAACGAAATTTTGTTTAATAAGCCTATCGAATATTTGAAGACCTTTCAAATTATTGTTGAACTTGGAGATATATCAATGCTTTAAATGAGTAGTAAATCTGCTTCTAAATTCACGATTGGTGTAGTTAAAAATCGAAGCATACAATATTTTATTTCTCCTACGGAAAGCGGACGTCTTCATTCTGCATTTATGAGCGATTGTAGCGCCACTTGACGGTGAGTAGGATTACTACATTAAGACGGAAAAATAAGGCCGAATCTCCTTAAAATTAAGACCCCCCTTCCCCCCAAAAAATGATTAAACGAATTTTCAATAAAAGAACACTGTTAAATGAAGCATACGCTATTACATGAGAAAAAGGATTTTTGACAAGACATCAGTGTTCACTAGACTGGCATGTGTACAATAACTCTATCAAAAAATACAAGTTTGAGTGAAGTGAAAAAAAAAAATTAAAACTTGTCCAGAAACCACTTTTCAATGTAGAAATTCTGTTCTTTACTACGCAAAATGAAATAGGCGAACAAAGTATATAGACTCATGAGTTAATAAAAATGTGTTACAATATTATTTAATTTTATTGTAATAAAAAATTGATTTCGCCCTCATAATAAATGATTAATTATAAAAAAATAAGTTCCATTAAAACAAATAAAACTGATTTTCAGTGTCATTCAGCAAATATCCAAATTCAATGCACTGCGTCGTACCAAATAATATTTTTATGAACTTTTCTCTATCTGTATTAGAATAATGGTATCAAATTTTTGAGGTAGGGATATTTTTTGCTTATTTAACCTGCACTGGTTTCATGTACCAACCCGAAATGGTGGATGTCGCATGAAAGCCATCCGGGAAGATTCACGAAACATACATGTCATAACATATAAAAACAAAGTGTCATAAAAAAACATAGAACAAAAAATAAACAAAAATAATATAAATGCTGACAAATTGAAACAAAATTCTAAACTAAGACTCACAAATAAAGCTAAACTTAAATTAAGCTCGAATACACAATAATATTTCAATAAGATTTTTTTAAAAAATGTACACGATGAAAATGACCAAATAAGAATATAAAAAAATTGTAAGAATAAAATTTTAATTAAATAAAAATTAAAAAAAAGAAATTTTATGCCGTTACACACTCCGAAATTTCACAGTTAAGAGTTTGTGAAAAACAATCCTTGAAAAGTTTTGGAAACTGAGGTTCAGAAGAAGAGTTTTCATTTGAGAGCCTTCCACTTTTTTTCTTCCAATTCCAGCCCTTTGAGGTAGGTATATCATTCTTTGCTAAAAATAATGTGAAAAACTTAGAGGGTTAAAATTATGAATTTCATAGCTCCATAATTCGGTTAGTTTTAGCAGCAGAAGAATAGAGCTTTCATTGTATAAAATGTTAATCTATCAAGAATATTTTACCTACTATGACTAATAAGACCGGGGCAATTCGAAACAAAAACTAAAAATCTTAAAAAAGAAAAAAAGTTTTTATTTCTGCCCCGTTTTTCGTAGATAAATTCGTCCGCGTCTTGTTTACCCAGTGATCGTAAGTCATTAATTTTTTAGTCGATTAATACCCTCGAGCTCTTTATTGTGATACTACTTACTACTCAATGGAAAAAACAATGAGAAAATCTCTAACTTTAAAAAATAGGAAAATTTATACAATTTAGAATTGAGTTTTACTGTTTATTTTGAGTTTTACTGCATAATTTTTACATTGAATTTGCTATACAATGCTTGTTTGTTGAATTTACTCACTTATTTTTTGGCGTAGTTATTTTTAAAATTATAAAAAAATAATTATGATTATTATTATTTTATTTATTAATTATTTAATATTTATTTAAATATTAAAAATAAATTTTTATTGCCATTTTTTGATTTAAAATTGTCATTTCCTACTACTGCCCTCCTTTTTAGGTTCTTGCATTCGAGATGTGAAATGTTAAAATTCTGTAATTGTCAAAAAATGCAATCTTTCAGCTGTTGAAGAATTTTTACGTTTTATAAATCATAAGTCTTCAAAATCCATTTTCAGAATTGTGTCGATCTATTGACCTGTCTGAGAAGAAGATAACTCAAAAACGTAACAGGGTAGACAGTTGAAATCTGGTATATGGTATTTACCATATATTTGGGCGAAATCCGTCCATGGGAGTTCTGTTTGACTTTCCGTTCATATGCATGTTTACGCAATCACCAAAAAACAACAGCTAGATGGATGTAATTTAGCATATGGATTTATCAACACAATTGTAGATCTGTATCAAATTTTGGACCAAATCCGTCCACGAGTTTCCACCTTTCTGTCTGTATAATCTAGAGTGCGTGAACGCGATAACTCAAAAATTCTAAGAGCAGATACTTATTTTTATTAAATTTAATTTATAGTCATTTCATGTAAATTATTGATTCTTACTGTATTGTGTATCTATTCGTTCTAAGGAAGACATGCAGAATGCACACGCGGCTTTCTTCACGATACCGTGAAGCAGAAAACGCGCCATGATTTTTTAGTGTACGACTGAATGGAACGCAGAACACTTCGAGTGGTTAGACTAAGTTTTCTTAAATTTTTAAATTCTGATAGATGGAAATTTCATTGTGGACCCGGCAGCTTCGAATTAAGAATCTTCTGCAATCAAGCATGGACTGTTCTACTGCCCTTTGATCATCCGTGGCCACATCAGCTGGATGGCCCAACTGTCCTCGTTCGTTTTTCCTACAGAAATCAAATGATACCTAACGTAAATCCGCTTCTTACCCCCGTACCAGTGACCATTCCGGTCACTGAACGGTTTGACGGGCAAATTAAAGAATTTACTTTAAAGAAACAGATATTAAAATTATAAACTGTACAAACATTTACACTATTATACAGTTTCGTGTTTATGTTAAATGCTAGACACTTGATCTATCGCTCACTGGAGATACAGTCTCAATAATTTTTTTGTGCAAGTTTTGAAAGCAGGCTTTGGTTATTTTTTTCGGGTGAGGGGATCAAATGATAATAAGATTTTATTTGAAATGATGTGAGTTAGAGGTATTTCTTTTAATTCATAAGATTAAATATACAGAATCATCGATCTGTATTCTTTCTCTTGTCTTTTCCACGACAATTCGGCGCGTAATTTTTTTTCCATCAGGCATGGCCATCGAGTGCGGAGTCAGGCCTCGGAGGAGCAAATTAGTGGCTAAGGGGCACCCACACTGGTGTTGTATTGCTACAACATTTTATAAAATATCTAAATCTATTATATTTTTAACTTTTATTTTTATTTCAAATATCTAGCAAACTAGATATCTTTTATTTAATTTGAAAAAGAACGTTAATATATCTTGTATTGAGGAAAGCCATTTTCTCTCCTTTTTCTACAAAACGGCCATCTTGGTGTCACTTGTTTTTAGAAACAGAGGAATGTGTTTAAACTCAAAAACAAGTCCATTCTCAGAATTCCGTCTACAGGGTGAATGAACTGCCGAATGGTAGAAATCTTGGAATCTTTTGCGCCCTTTGGCGATAAATAATAACTATGCTGGCGGTGAAATCTGATCACCAACAACACCTATAAATGCAAACTCTCGCCAATATTCGAGGCTTTTTTGGCTTGGATATGACATCAAAAAGACGGCTCAAAAGGACAGTCGTTGTCTGCAATAAAGAAATGAACCGAACTGCGGTGGATAGAAACTAACCAGGTCAGCATCCATGGACATTTAGGAGAGGTCACTGATCTTCATCTCGACCCCTCCATGACTGATGTTACAGTTAACGGACCCCTTTGCTCCTGTCCTGGGGTGCGCTTATCTCTCTGCCATCTACAGCGGTCATCTTGTCCCTCCAACAAAGATGAATCCACTGGCACGCGACCAAAAGAGGAAGGAAAGTTTAACGGATCAGATTAACGCCTCCTATATCTAGGATATAGGAGGCGTTGATCAGATTCCCGAGGCGTGAAAATGATCGACTCTCTCCATTTGACATGGGTCCCGAAGCCTAGAGCGTATCTTCCCTCACCTTCGCGACGAACCCTTACCTAAATAAAGAAGAACGACAACACAACCCAACGGGACTGCTGCAGATTTCCTTTTCCAAAGGGTTATCCTCTCTCATTTCTTTTGAACTCCTCTGCCTACCTCCAATGAATGTGCTTTATCTGTGGAACTCATTTCTTTTGGACTCCAAGGCCTACTTCCAATGAATGTGCTTTATCCGTGGAACTCATTTATTTTGAACTCCAAGGCCTACTTCCAATGAATGTGCTTTATCCGTGGAACTCATTTCTTTTGGACTCCTCGGACAACCTGAGATTAAATCGGCGTTATATCTGTGTCAACTTAAGACCCGTCAAACAGCTGCCGCATAAAAGATAAGTACATTTTTGTTTTGTGCTTAAATGATTTATTTGGAATTTTCCCATGAGTGTTGAGTTTCTAGTGACGAAAAGAGCAGTTAATTAAATTTCTTATGTAGCTTTCACTTACTATTTCTGATGTGCAATTATTTACATATAATGTGCAATTACTTATATATATTTATATGCTGTTAGTAGATTATGGTCTGCATTATAGTGCGTTAGTGTTTAGACACAAAATCTGGAACGAAATCAATGATCCTCAGCGCTGTGTGATTATAAATGTTAATTTGCTTTTCATAATGTTCTCATAATAAATGTTTTTTTATGTAATCAAATGTGTCGAAGTCACTTATTGAGCATTAAGGAGTTGATATGAGGTAACTCGATATTTTATATTGAACCTGTGTTTAGATTTTTTGGAGAAAAAATTAAATTTAATTATCTCAGTGAGATAAGCTAACGTTCTCAACACAACACTGGCATGCGGCACCCCTTTTGCGAAGTATGATTGTGGAGACTAATCAGCTGAAGGGACTTTTTTCTATGGTTCCATGGTTACGTTAATTGTTACAAAAATCTGACTTCTAGCCGCCTGCCGTAATCACGATCAATACAATGAGGATCTCTGAAGTATACATTAAGAGAAAATATATGTAAAAATGTAATTCAACTCATGGTTTAACAAATTTGTAATAGATGAAAATAAATCAGTATTGAAAAAAAAATATATGTATTTCGTATAAATATTTTTATCAACTCACAAATCCTTAAAAAAAATATTTAATATAACCACTTTAAAAGTTACTCTTAGCATGAAATTTACAACATAATTTGTAATAAAACTCAATTATTTTATACAGGGACAGGAAGTGGTATACAGGGACTGTGATTTTCTCATATATACATTCTTTCTCATTTTGCGACAGAATTAAGATTACGATTATCCATTCCTATCTTATCCAATGGAGTAATTGGGTAATAGACAAAGGTCGTCATTCATAAAAATTTATTAAATTGATTTTATTTTAAGTTAGAACCAATGTTATCTATTTAATTAGAACTTTGAATATGTTAAAATTTATAATACGATTAGGGCTTGTAAACTAGTCAGCCATCCATTTTGTTATGCTTTATAAACATATACATACAGGGTGTGCCAATAAATGGAACAAGTGTTTATTTCCTTAAAAATTTCTCCAAGACTTTTATTACAAAGTTTCATCAAATAAGTGGGAGTTTATATAGAGACACTTTAGCTCCTGTAGGGATTGATAATGAAAAGGTTAAAAAATTAAATTTTTATACGGTTTCCCCATAGTGTAAAAATTTCGACTTGTGAAATGTTTCACTTTCATTCGTCTATGAATATTCAAAGTTGCACCCTTCTGAAAATCTAACACAGATATTAGAAAGCAAACTTATTCAGTTACACTACTTTTTCATGACTCTGACTGCTTTTTCATAGACTAATTCAATGTACACTCAGGGGTAATATACATATTTCATTAAGTTATTTGAAATGAGGAATCAGGAAAATATAACGCACTCCTATAAAATTTTAAAGAGGTCAAATAATACAATGATTAAAGTATTTACAAAAATAGTTCAAATTGTGAATCTTCGAAAACTACCCAAAGGAGACACGGCTCATCTGATGAGAAACAAACAGTTCTACAAAAATATCATTGCTTTGCTAAAAATGCAGGAAAAATTGCCTTATATTATGAAATTTTAAAATTATGGACCCACTTTTTAGCACACACACACGCAAAATTGTTTAATGTGGCCAGCAACTCTCCTTTGAAAAATTAGGACAGAAGAAAGAAATGTATAATAACAGAGAATGCAGTTCTTTACAGAGGATGTCCACTCTAAATTTGCCCCAGTAGCTAATTTCTAAACCGTTACAGATAGACATATACTTCCAACTGTAAATTGGTTTAAGATTTTTATTTTGTGCTTTTTGAGTGCACAAACGTATTGCTGAAAAAATTACAAAGTCTAAATTTTTATACAGTCCCCCGGTTCTATTAGTCATAGTAAGAAAAATTTCTTGACACACTAACATTTTAAACAAAAAAATTTCCACTCCTCTCTGACTATAACGGAGTTCAGCAGCAGAAGAGTGAAACTTTTATTTTATAAAATATTAAAGTGGTCAAGACTATTTTACCTACTATGTCTAACATCACCGGGGCAATTCGAAATTCCCGTTGGTGTCGTGCGAGAGTTTGGAGAAGGGGTGCCAGCTCAGGTGTCGTAATCGTCATCTCACCGCGGTTCAAAATTACGAGTTCCGTATTATTTCCAGCGTTTTCAACCGGATATTAACCTCCCGTTTTAAAGCAACACGAGGGCTATTTTCCCGGATTCCTAACAGTCAATTAAATATTGTTTCAGTTCTCTCGCTAATCGCTAGTTGGCTCTGAGTGCGTATATACCACCATCAGAATGGCAATGTTGAAAAGTATAATAACTTGTTTATAAGAAGTAAATAACCAACTGAGTCATAAATCTTACGTAACATATTAAATTATTTTCTAAAATAAGAGAAGGACTTTTTGTGTACAAAACAGCCTTTAAACTTTTGAACAAACGTTTCCACGGGCAATTTTAAAAGAACTAAGAATTTACGGATGATGTCACAAAGGAACTTGAAATTTAAGTTTAACAGTCAATCTTACAGCTAAAGAATTTGCAAAAGCATTTTTAGCATGCAATTATGTTAAAATATTACTTGTAAAATAATTACATCTCATAGGACTTGCATCTCATAGATCGCTCGCATTCATTATTATCAAATGTGCTCTATAATCACATTTAATAAATAATATTTTACCTACCACTTTTTTCTTCAATATAATGTATACATATAGTTACTGCATTAAAAGCAGTTGTTTGATAAAGGTTTAGATAATATTTTTTTAAAAAAAAAGCCGGAATCTCTGATGTTGGTGATATATTTGAAGTTAGGCCACGGCTATACGTGCGGTTCCTCCTCGTTATCGGGTGACTGTCTCTCACGTTCGAAAACCACGGCTTGTCACATTTGTGCTTATTTAATGCGTGTTCAGTCGTTTGTTTCTTCTTTCAAGTGCATCAGAGTGGCGAATTCAATCAGCTGTTTGTGTGAAACTGTTGATGTCTTAGAAATATGCCATTAAAAAAGGCATTCCATTAATCTCATACTTCAAAACAAAACAAAAGTGTTCATAATTTTATGAAAGACAATTTTTCTATTTCTGGTTTTTCTATGCTCAAAAAATCTAAATCACAAAATCCTTTTCATCCCACTGAAGCTCTGAGGTTTGAAAGTGTCGGCTTTAGTTTGCACAAAGATCTCTCACTTCTTGCATAGATCGTTCGCATTCACTATTTTCAAATATGCATTATAATCACATTTAATAAATGTTTTATTTACCACTTTCTTATTTAACAAAATAATTATATATAATTTCTGTATTAAGGTATAAGTACTCTTTCGTATAGTAACGAATACCCTATTTAAAAAGCTGGCATCTCTGACACTGGTGATTTTCTATGATGTTAGGCTACGATCACTCGATCGGTTCTTTCCTGCTATCGGTTGAGTGTCTCTCGCGCACGAAAACCACGGCTGGTAACACTTGCGGTTTATTTCATGGGAGTTCAGTCGTTTGTTTCTGCTTACTTCTGCATCAGAGTGGCGAATTCAATCAGTTGTTTGCGTGAAACTTTTGATATCTTTGAAATATGTCATTAAGAAATTCATTCCATTAATATCGAACTTCAGAACGAAACAAAAGTGTTTATATTTTTATTAAAGTCAACTTTTCTTTACTCAAAAGAACTAAATCACAAAATCTTTTTCATCCCATTGTTCGGAGGTATAAAAGTGTCAACTTTATTTTGCTGAAAGATCTCTCGCTTCTGGTAATTGATGTTGCTATCCTCAAAAGCATCTGCAGACCTATTCAAAAATTCGTCAAGACACTTTCATCTCAGTAGCTTAAAATAAATTGCAGAATTCTTCGGGTGTTTTTATTTTTTTTTCTAAAATTCTTTCCTTCAAACTAAAAAAAAAAATGTAACGTAAATTATAGATTCTTAAATATTTCTCTGCCTTATGCAGATAATCGAAAGAATTCCAGCTTTATTTTGGACCATATTAATTCTTTTTACCACCAAGGCAATTTTTTTCGATTTAAGATACAAAGAGTAACAAATAGTTTATTTTGCTTTTATTAACGTCCCGCTTCGAAGTAACACGTGGACTATTTTGTGACGAACCTCGTAATTTTTAACCGCGATCAGATGACGAGAAAAAAACATAACAACTTTTAAGAGGGTAATTATTAAAATTAAGTTGTAATTGGGTAAGGTTTAATAAGTACAATTTTTTAAAACAATTTCAATTTCAAAAGGAATGGAAACAATGTAAACATAAAATCAAAATGCAATATAAAATGAACAGAGAATTATCTGAATGACGTGAAAATAAAATAAATGAAATTGCCAATATTTCAACTGAAATGTTTATATCTGTAATACAAAATCGTAAAAACAATACGGAAATTGAAGAATCATAAGCTCACTATCCAAGTAGTATTCCATGATAAAATTATTGTCATTATTAAAATTTGAAGAACAGAACACACCAAGCCTTTTATGGGCTTTTTGGCAATTTACGTTCCTTTCCCCTTCCAAATTGCATTTTTACATTGATTTTAGTTTGAAATCTTTATAAGTAGTTTTTATATAAATATAATTATGACAAACTCAAATAACAACACATTTAATTGCTGGTCAGCTTCAAGAAAGATTGTTTCATTTTCTCGCAAATAAAAAATTTACATTTTTTAAAATAAAATTTATTTATTTTTTTTACCAAAACGGTAAAAAGTTACAAAACTTGTTTCTGCACATTCCAAATACTCGTATACAAAGCTTTCCATGGCCGTTGTCTCATGAGCCAACCAGTCTACTGTAAAAAATGTATACACTCTGTCCCAAAAGTTTATAGACTCTAGTAAAATATATGTTTTAGCAAAACGGAAAGGCATACAAACACCAGTTACAAATATGTTTATTCAAACCATATGCGACTTGCATTCAACGAAATATTTAGTTAAAATAACAATTTGTATTTCAATTATATAACAAAATGGAAATATTAGGTGTCCCAAAAGTTTATAGAATGTATGACATTTCAAGAAAAAGTGCTCAATACAATGTTCTTAATAGCTTAAAGTCTTTCCATTTTTCAGTATGACATTGTATACACGTTTTTCCATCGATATAATTAAGGTTTGTAATATCTCTGGTTCCAAGTTGTACCATACACTTCCAATGGCTGTCTTCAAGGCATTCACTGAATAAAATTGCTCTCAATTCTCATATACCTTCCGAGACATAATGTCCACACATTTTCAATTGGGTTTAGATCAGGGCTTATCGGTGGCCACTCAAGAACAGTAACATTTTTCGAGTTTAAATAATTTTTCGTAGTATTGGAGATATGGATGGGAGCATCATCATGCTGATATTACCAATTTCTTTCCCCTATGTTTTCTGCAAATGGCATAAGATGATTTTCTAGTGTTTCTATGTATTTAGGAGAATTCTGTCGACCATCTAAAAAGGCCAAACCCACTTGACCGTTGAAATTGAAAGCCGCCCACTCCATCACAGATCCAACACCAGTTTGCCTACTGAAAAAGCTCCTGGGCTCTTTTCGTAAATCATGCCAATATTTTATATTCCTGTCAGGTCTATCGAGGTTCCATTTTTTCATCACTGAAAAGGACAGCCATCCATTTATCACCATACGATATATGATTACGAGCCCATTGTAATCTCTTACTAATGTGAAGCTTTGAGAGTGGTAATCGGCGAGCCATTTTTGCGCGGATCATATAACCAGATTCTATAATTCATCTATGAACAGTGTTCTTGGAGATTTGCAACCAGGAAGCCCCATTAATTTCTCGAACCGACATTTTCTGACTTGAAAGCCATTCTTTGTATCCGTCTATCACTGCGAATATCCGTCACACGTGGTCTTCCCGAACGAGGTTTTGGCTCATATAGCGTCTTACGAGTTAGTACACTATAAATCATGCTTTTAGAACGATTTAAAAGTTTCATTATTTCCTTAACAGTCTTACAGAGCAATTTCAAATGCTGAATTTTACTCACTTCTTCATTAGAGAGCTGCGAGGCTTTAGGTATCTTGAACGCAGAATAAACTAGCGCTTTCCTTTTCTTACAATGTATTTATTAGGCTCCGAATCGACGTCATGATTACCGATACCATATTTGCATAAAATTGCATTTGTCTATAAACTTTTGGGACAGGTTATTTCAGTTTATTCTACGATTTAAAAATTGGCATCAAATATACGGGGTAGAACTGCTGTTTTTTCAATTTAATAGACATAACATAGCTATACAGTAAGTTGCATCGAAATATATCATATACAAGAAAAAATATAGGCAAAATACAAAATTCTATAAAGTTTTGGGACAGAGTGTATATTGACCACATATACCTGCAAGGGAAATGGAAAACATGATAAAATTAGTAAGAGTAGTGTTTTGAAATTTAAATGGTACTTAATTTTAATTTAACTACGTTCGAGTACATGGCTCTTGTAAATGAAATGAAAATACAAAATTAAATAACCCTGAAATGCCAGAAAAAAATTTTGGTGCCTGGGGCCCCTGGGCAGTTGGCTACTTTGCCTATTTGATAATCCGCCCTGGAATACAAGAAAATACAAACGGAAACGACGATCAGCAGCAAAATGATTTTCGCACGCCAACCAAACAGCTCGCAAAATGCGCTCGGATGCATTCGTTCTGCGGTGACGCCGGAATGCAGCGTATGAATCCCCCACCTGCCATGTAAAAAGCTACGTCTGGCCACCCTGTGATTCATAATCCTGTCGATAATTGTTCCGCGGGTGAGCTTCGCGCGGCTGCAAGGAAAAAGCGCTCGTGTGAGCGTGGCCTTAGTGGTCATTGCCGATATTGCTCTTAGTATTCTTGTATTGGCTGAGCTCGTGGGTAATGATTAAACGATAGTTGGCTTATTGACATAACAATTCGGAATGTTTCTGTTTATAGAAGCAATGATTTTCTATCAAGATCCGTTCCTGAGGGCATTTTCACTGCAATGGCGATGATAAGCATTCCGTCTTATCTAATGGGCTTGGGAGTCAAGGATCCAAAGACGCCTTAGAGTTTACTACACTGATTTTATTTTCATTTTGAGACAAAAATCGATTTAATTGTAATTTGAAATATGTTAATGAGATTTTCGGGCATAGAACTAGACACCCATTGATTTTGTAATATTACGCAAACATACACAGAATATATAAAAAATAAGTGGAACAAGCATTTATTTCCTTAAATATTGTACCCAGACAAATACTTCTAATTACAAAGTTTTATCAAAAAAATTTGTGCGAAAACACATTGGCTTCTGTGGAATTTGAAAATAAAAATTTAAGAAAATTAAATGTCTATACTTTTCCCGTAGAAGTAAAAGGGTCAATGAGTAAAATGCTCCTCTTTAAAAGCAAAGATTTTCTGCAAAACTTGCAGACAGAATCTAGAATTTATAACAGTTTTTAAATTAAAAGGGACTTATCACAAATTTATATATAATTTTTTATTGCAGAAATACAAAATCATTGAAAATAGAAAAATTGCGAAATGCAAATAGGACTATTTAAAGGCAAAGCTATTTTTTAAAAATTATATTTCATTGGTAGTCTAGTAATATTTTTATATCACTGCTTGTTCCTGAGCAGATGAGTCGTCATTGCTTTGGATATTTTTTGAAATTTCCCAGTATGAACTATTTTTGCAAATACTTCAATTAATGTATTATTTGACTATTTATTAGATTTTATAAGAGTTAATAATTACATCTTTATATTCGGGTTCCACTCTTTCAATAACTTATTGAAATATGTATATTATACCTGAAATGTTCATCGAAATACTAGATCAAATGGCAGTCAGAGGTATATAGAAAAATGATCTAGGTCAATAAATTTGTTTTCTTATACCTCTTTAGTTTTTCAGATAGAAGCATGCAACTTTTTAAGTGAATAGATGAACGGAACGTAAGAGAAACATTTTAATGATTGACATTTTAAACTTTTTATTATCAGACTCCTAAGAAACGAAAGTGTTTTCAAACAAATTCTCACCTTATTTGACTATAGCTGCTATTATTGCAATAAAATATTTTTTTCCGTTTTACAAAATTTTTTAAAATTATTTTATGTTAATATTGCCTAGAGTATATTTCGTAAGTAGTACATATAATCAAAAATATTTATAGTTAAACTAAATTACTGATTGGAAGAAATGTCCATGACATAGATTTAAAATGAATAATTAACTAAAGAAATAGGCTTGTTATTTATTCATTTAATTTAGAATGATCTTTGCCTTAAAAAATTACTCAAAAAGCTGTAATGGATATTATATTTATTTTCCGTTTCACTAGATGGCAGCGCTTCTCCTCTCTCGGATTAACTGACTACTGCTGTTCGGTTCGATAACGTGGTTGTAGTTAATATGGAATCAATGCTACTTTAACTGGCAATGCTGGTAAACATTTAGCTCTGATACGTGTTGTATATGGATGGTAAGTTTATGGAATATAAATGCTCACGTTTCAGTTTTCAGAAAGAAAAGAAGGGAAATCGCCACAACGAATGAGACTCGGAAGTAAATTACAAACATTGAAAACATTCATTTATACAAAAGATTTAGATGTTTGGAAAAAAGGTTTGTTGAGTAAAAAAAAATTTTTTTTGTTATGTTATTGGCAGTTTTCTTATTTTGCAACTTATAGTTTCAGTTATATACTTGACATTGCAGTGTAAGAATAGAAAAAGTAGTTTTGAAGATTTTGGCGATTCGCTCAGAAATTGCAGCCCAGATAGCAATTTCAGTTTGAAGCAAATTTGCAGCAGACTTGCACTGCAAATCTGCGAGCTTACAGCAAATTTGTCACGACAAGAGTGCAAGTGTGAAACAAGTTTGCAGCAAGTTTCGAAGTCACGATGGGACGAACTTACAGCAAATTTGCAGCAGACTTGCACTGCAAACTCATTGCAAATTATAGCAAAAACAGAGTACGAACACACCCCGGGATACAACTCGCGACCTACCGCTTAGTAGCCAGACGTCTATACCACTCGGCCAGTCGGCTACGAGAGAAGATAGATTTCGGTAATACATCGTTCGATTCGATAAGTATACGATTTTTTAACCTGTTTTCTTGATTTCATTAATTTTTTGAGTTGAGAATGTGATTTGAAGTCAATGAGAGAGCGATTTTCGCTAATAACTACGTTTTGCTAGTAGAATAAATTATGAAATTAGAGTTCAAAAGTAATTACTTTAAAATGGGACAAAATGTATAAGTTATTATTTTTCAACAAACATTGACTGTTTTTTCGGTTTAATTTTGTTTATAAATGCTAAAATTTCAACATTAAGAGAAAGGCAATATAATTTTCTTTAAAGTAAAATCTTTTAGTAAAAAGATGGGAAATGTTTCAAAATTTTTTTTATAAAAAAATTTATTTTTTTACAAATTATCATTGATTTATTGAATTAATAAAAAGAAGGACGGTCTAGGAGATGCTATTAAAAATCGGATGTTTTTTTTGAAACAGAGACAAAGATAATTATCTCTTTGTACTATCTTTGCATCAAGCTTGTTTTGCAAATTTGCATTGCAAAGGAGGTGGCGCTATTTGTCACGGTGAACTTGCAGCAGACTTGCAATGCAAGGAAGGTGGCGCTATTTGTCACGGTGAACTTGCAGCAGACTTGCAATGCAAGGAAGGTGGCGCTAGTTGTCACGGCGAATTTGCTACAAGTTCGCTTCAAATTTGATGCGTCAAATTTGCTATGACAAGATAATATCAAGTCAAAATCAAACTTGCTGCAAACTTACGTGCTATCTGGGAGAGAGCTATCGGACATTCTGCCAGAATTTTAGACATCGACAAAGAACTATGATTGTAGTGCAACAGTCAACATTTACGCTTTAGAACACCACGTTAATAACGTTGTCACATATATTTCATTGTAGACTTTTTTACCACTTTTTATGTTAAATGAATATATAAAAGTTTCCAGTCGACGAGAGGCATCTCTCGCCTCGTCTTATTGAATGTGATATGTAGACAGCTTGTGTCTCTGATGCAGGCTAATTTCCAAATGGGCTAGGGCTTCGAAATCTTACATGTGGGTTGGCATTGCCTATACGAGGGTGAGAGGGCAGAATTTAAAGCTGAAGTTTCGTAAACGATTGCAGCGCCTTCCAACAAACACATGGGAAACTTAGCGAACAACGTCTCGAACCAAATCACTTCCCCATCTTGAAATTCATTAAACATAAAAGATCTATTTAACAATCTTTGAAATAAGAAGGGTATGTTTAAAAGATATTTAGGAATTTTTATCAATGATGTTTTAACTGGATGATAAAGCAGTAGCAATTTATTTTCATTTTATAAATGCGATAATTTGGTCTTCTGTGCGATTGCTTTAGCTTTTTAAAGTGGAATGAATTTCATTAGGAACAATAATGGTATTTGACGCATTATTCCTTTAAAAAAAATTGTAGTTTTGTCTTCTGATAGGTTTATTGCAGAGCAATACAACTTGGGAATACAAGTAATCTAAACGATATTATTACAACTTTGGCTAGAGGTGGATGAAACTCTGTAGGCTCCTCCCAGGTAGCAATTTTATTTCGAAGCAGTCCTGCTCTGCAAGTCTGCAGCAGCTTTGACACGGCAAGACCGCAAGTTCAAAGCAAGTTTTCGGAAGCGAAATCTCCACGCGCCGAACTTGTCACGACATGTTCATTGTAAATGAATAGGGCAAAGAGTACGCATACAAGCATTAGATTCGAACCCCGGAAATCACAGTTACCAGCCTCTCGCCTTAAACACTAGACCAGCGAATCCTCGGCTGGCGAAGATAGCGAGAATTATTATACACAAGCTACAAGTTATTTTCAATCGTCATCTTGATTTAATAAATTTTTGTAATCTTGAGAATATGATTTGAAGTCAAAGAGAGAGCGATTTTAGCTAATAAATATGTTTGCTATTGGAATAAATTATGAAATTAGTGTTCAAAATTAATTACTTTTAAAAATATGGGATACAAAGTAAGTTATTATTTTTCAACAAACATTGATTTTTTGGGGGTTTAATTTTAATTTTGTTTATAAACGTTAAAATTTCAGCATTAAGAAAGAGGCGATAAAGTTTTCTTTAAACTGCGAGTTCTATACTTAGTAAAAGTTGGGATGGAGAATTTTTCAAGTAATATTTTTTAATAAGAAAACCTAGTTAGTTTTTTTCAAATTATCATTTATTTATAGAATTAATAAAAATAAGGACGGTCTAGGAGATGTTCTTCAAAATCGGATGTTTATTAATATAGAGACAAAGAGACAAAATTAAATATATAGAACTGTATCCAGGTCGTGGTGTGTAAGTGTGTCGTATCAACTTCACAGCAAACTTGTTTTCCAAGTCGGTTGGTCGATTATGCTGTGTTATTTTGCATTAATTTTGGTGCAAACTTGTCGCGTTAAGTTTGTCATGACAAAATAATATCCTTATAAAATCACAATTGCTGCAAATGCACATGCTATCTGGGCTTTAGGCAACGCATGTTTCGGCAGCCCCTTCACAGCTTCCAAAGTCAGGCATTTCTTATATGTTTCAATTTATTCTTTATATAAGCAATAACAAAAAAACAACATTTAATTGCAGATTATCGTTAAAAGAATTGGTTTCAGTTTCTAACGCAAAACAAATTTAAAACAATTTTACACAGTGTGACAGAAAAATTACAAAATTTTTTAACGCAGTCTAAATGCTAGTTATACAAAGTTTATACACAGTCTAATACAAAGTTTTCCAGGACTGTTGACTTGTGAGCCAGTCAGTCAACTAGAAAAAATAAAACACCCATCTGCAAGCGAATGTGAAAACATGACAAAGGTCCTAAGAATACTATTTAGAAATTTAAAATATACTTGATATTAATTTGAATAAATATTTTTAAACTTGTATATTAAATGAAAGCACTAAATTTAATTGTCATGTAAAAATGCCCAAGAGGTGTTGAGTGCCCCAAACTTGCGGGGCCCCTTGGCAGTTGCCTACTTTGCCTAGATGATAATGCAGCCCTGCTGATAGTTAAACATATTATCATACATAGCATACTAGAGAGCTGGGCCTCCTGCTCTTTAATTCTCGCCAACCCCCAGGACGTAACACTCCCAGATTTGACATGCAAACCCTGCTCGCTTCGATCGCTACAATGAGGGCACTGCGTAGCTTAGAAAAAGACATTTAGGTTGTGTTTAATAAATTTGTTTCTGATGCTTCAAGGTAAATCAGAACAAAATAAATTTGTTAGCCTTGAAGAAAGTCTTTTTCTTGATTTTCTAAGTAGTCCAGTCAAATTGTCATAAATGGTTACATTAATTAGGGTAGTTCCGATTTTTTGATATGTTATATGGGTTGGTACACTGTTGAAAAA
>BGPR01029329.1:0-19348 GCA_013235015.1 Araneus ventricosus | reverse complement strand
TAATTAAACAGTTTTTCAGTGTAACTTCTTTCGTTGATTTTCTTTTGACCCCTGCTGTGTCCCTGACCCCTTGGCCAGCAGCTAAACCAATCTCTTCTTTTTGTCTCCATAATTTGAATTACTTCACACGAGTCTGCGAACCCTTTGACTTCCATCTTCCCCTCCCCATCATAGCTACGGAGACAACAGAAGCATTTCATATCTAGTTTTTATGCCCCTCCCCCATTCTCTTCTTTTTGGTGTTTGTATGCCTGACCGGAAGAACCATTATTCGCGATAAGACTGCGACGTGTTTTAAAGTCTTACCATTTTCATTGTTAGCGTCGCTTGAATGTTGAATTTGTCTTCTAAATGCTTATAAAATTATAAGAAAGACCTTCTTCAACACCAAAAATTCATTTTTAACGTATTTAAGTTAAAGCAATTCTCTTAACTCAACCACAAATGTTTTTTGCTGAAATCCATAATGTCCTCATTATTATAGTGCGATCGAAGTGAGCACGATTTTAAATAGCAAACCTGAGAGCATTGTTCTGCAATCCTTCTCCCGCTCAAGCTTCGTTAATAGCAAATTTCTACCATTTGTCACTGCACAATTCAAGCATCACTTTCAATGTTGCAATTCCATAATTTTGTAACTCTCAGTCCTCAACTGAAGTTTAATTGAATGCCATCACTTAATGACTACTTATTTTTTATTATTTATATTTTTATTTATTCATCTTTCTGTTATGACTTAAATGATATGGTTCATAAATCTCTAATAACTTACTGGTCTCATGCTTAGTAGAGTTGCTGCGCACCGGACTGTATCGTCGCTCAACTAGCAACACCACTTATATCATTTTTTTAAAAAAATTCACAGAGAAAGTGTGTGTGCGTAAGTTTTACGCCAATTATAATCTTGATTTCATATTGACGAATGGGTTTGCATCCTGCATTACAAAAAAAGCGGAATGGAACATCCCGTTGAGACGCAATCCCGCTTGAGACGCAACCCTGACTTCGGCAAGGGTTCTTTTCAGCTGTATCTTCGGAAATTTTTGTGAGACTGTAGGCGTGAAAAAGAATTCAAATCCATTTAGTAAAAACACATAATTTATTTCATAATGATAATAAGATGTGCCACCTAGGCAAACACACAGATAAACATGCTGTTTATGCCTAACTTAAATTGACTTACACCGATTGGTTGCTTCGCAGAGGGAGAGAGTTAAATACAAGAGAGCGAAACGACAGCGCTAATCAGCAGTGGTTGAATTTGCATAAATTGCTATCGTTCGCCAACGCTTGCATCCAACATCCCCCTGCGAACGATACAAGGTTATTAATAAAAATAATCCAACTTTATTACAACAAAACATTAATTTTTTATAAGTAACAGGCTTGGTTAAAAAATCATAAACTAACCATATTATATCATTAGTTGGTACAAAAATTATCTACATTTCGCCAACTGAAATTAAATCTTTATCAAAATGAAATCTTAATTCTCAAGTCTAGTCTTAGATGAAGCCTTTGCACAATATAAGCAGCTGATATCTGACTTGCTATCAGAATATTAACACATGAGTCTATAAATGAAAATTAATTAAACTTTCAACATATTTCGTTCAAATTATACGCTCTGAGATATCTCAGCTAGAGCATGAAATTGAGTCTCATAAGTTGATAAACAAACAGATCTTTGATCCAATTAACTAAAGAATCGCCAAGCATTAAAACATTACAAGAAAAACATACGCTGTAAAAAACACTACCAAAAAACATGGAAGAGAGTTAAGTACAAGCGAGTGTAACGACAGTGCCAATCTGCAGTGGCTGAATTTGCATAAACTGCTATCGTTCGCCAACGCTTGCAACCGACAAAAACTCCATGCATTTTGAGAATACATTATTATCTTTATAGAATTTTTTTTTCACATGACTTTCACATCCATTTTAAGAATGGCTTTTTTCATATTGGTATTAGTTTAAACTGTTAACGTACTTCTTTGAAGATTCCTAATTAAAAACTTCATAATACCTTTAAAAAATTAACAGCGATTATCCTTATGTTTTCGTGAGATGGAATCAAACCAAAACAAGTCAAATTGAAATATTCTATCAAAATTACCACCATTTCTGAAAATAATTTCTAAATATATGTTAAATCATTTATGTTGCTTTCAACATAGTAATTCCAACACTAAAAATGACTTTATATAAAAGCTGCTTTTACTACATTAAAAGTGGTTTGATTGATTTAAAAAATAATAGTGTGGTTTTTTCCTCCTTCCGGGACAAAGCAGACTTTTCATCGCTACCTAACGCTCTGCATGTAAACTCACTGCCTTTTAAGCTACCAATTTCAAGACGAAATGGTAATCATGCTTGATTTTCATTACTGTTCAGAGAACGAAATTTTGTTTAATAAGCCTATCGAATATTTGAAGACCTTTCAAATTATTGTTGAACTTGGAGATATATCAATGCTTTAAATGAGTAGTAAATCTGCTTCTAAATTCACGATTGGTGTAGTTAAAAATCGAAGCATACAATATTTTATTTCTCCTACGGAAAGCGGACGTCTTCATTCTGCATTTATGAGCGATTGTAGCGCCACTTGACGGTGAGTAGGATTACTACATTAAGACGGAAAAATAAGGCCGAATCTCCTTAAAATTAAGACCCCCCTTCCCCCCAAAAAATGATTAAACGAATTTTCAATAAAAGAACACTGTTAAATGAAGCATACGCTATTACATGAGAAAAAGGATTTTTGACAAGACATCAGTGTTCACTAGACTGGCATGTGTACAATAACTCTATCAAAAAATACAAGTTTGAGTGAAGTGAAAAAAAAAAATTAAAACTTGTCCAGAAACCACTTTTCAATGTAGAAATTCTGTTCTTTACTACGCAAAATGAAATAGGCGAACAAAGTATATAGACTCATGAGTTAATAAAAATGTGTTACAATATTATTTAATTTTATTGTAATAAAAAATTGATTTCGCCCTCATAATAAATGATTAATTATAAAAAAATAAGTTCCATTAAAACAAATAAAACTGATTTTCAGTGTCATTCAGCAAATATCCAAATTCAATGCACTGCGTCGTACCAAATAATATTTTTATGAACTTTTCTCTATCTGTATTAGAATAATGGTATCAAATTTTTGAGGTAGGGATATTTTTTGCTTATTTAACCTGCACTGGTTTCATGTACCAACCCGAAATGGTGGATGTCGCATGAAAGCCATCCGGGAAGATTCACGAAACATACATGTCATAACATATAAAAACAAAGTGTCATAAAAAAACATAGAACAAAAAATAAACAAAAATAATATAAATGCTGACAAATTGAAACAAAATTCTAAACTAAGACTCACAAATAAAGCTAAACTTAAATTAAGCTCGAATACACAATAATATTTCAATAAGATTTTTTTAAAAAATGTACACGATGAAAATGACCAAATAAGAATATAAAAAAATTGTAAGAATAAAATTTTAATTAAATAAAAATTAAAAAAAAGAAATTTTATGCCGTTACACACTCCGAAATTTCACAGTTAAGAGTTTGTGAAAAACAATCCTTGAAAAGTTTTGGAAACTGAGGTTCAGAAGAAGAGTTTTCATTTGAGAGCCTTCCACTTTTTTTCTTCCAATTCCAGCCCTTTGAGGTAGGTATATCATTCTTTGCTAAAAATAATGTGAAAAACTTAGAGGGTTAAAATTATGAATTTCATAGCTCCATAATTCGGTTAGTTTTAGCAGCAGAAGAATAGAGCTTTCATTGTATAAAATGTTAATCTATCAAGAATATTTTACCTACTATGACTAATAAGACCGGGGCAATTCGAAACAAAAACTAAAAATCTTAAAAAAGAAAAAAAGTTTTTATTTCTGCCCCGTTTTTCGTAGATAAATTCGTCCGCGTCTTGTTTACCCAGTGATCGTAAGTCATTAATTTTTTAGTCGATTAATACCCTCGAGCTCTTTATTGTGATACTACTTACTACTCAATGGAAAAAACAATGAGAAAATCTCTAACTTTAAAAAATAGGAAAATTTATACAATTTAGAATTGAGTTTTACTGTTTATTTTGAGTTTTACTGCATAATTTTTACATTGAATTTGCTATACAATGCTTGTTTGTTGAATTTACTCACTTATTTTTTGGCGTAGTTATTTTTAAAATTATAAAAAAATAATTATGATTATTATTATTTTATTTATTAATTATTTAATATTTATTTAAATATTAAAAATAAATTTTTATTGCCATTTTTTGATTTAAAATTGTCATTTCCTACTACTGCCCTCCTTTTTAGGTTCTTGCATTCGAGATGTGAAATGTTAAAATTCTGTAATTGTCAAAAAATGCAATCTTTCAGCTGTTGAAGAATTTTTACGTTTTATAAATCATAAGTCTTCAAAATCCATTTTCAGAATTGTGTCGATCTATTGACCTGTCTGAGAAGAAGATAACTCAAAAACGTAACAGGGTAGACAGTTGAAATCTGGTATATGGTATTTACCATATATTTGGGCGAAATCCGTCCATGGGAGTTCTGTTTGACTTTCCGTTCATATGCATGTTTACGCAATCACCAAAAAACAACAGCTAGATGGATGTAATTTAGCATATGGATTTATCAACACAATTGTAGATCTGTATCAAATTTTGGACCAAATCCGTCCACGAGTTTCCACCTTTCTGTCTGTATAATCTAGAGTGCGTGAACGCGATAACTCAAAAATTCTAAGAGCAGATACTTATTTTTATTAAATTTAATTTATAGTCATTTCATGTAAATTATTGATTCTTACTGTATTGTGTATCTATTCGTTCTAAGGAAGACATGCAGAATGCACACGCGGCTTTCTTCACGATACCGTGAAGCAGAAAACGCGCCATGATTTTTTAGTGTACGACTGAATGGAACGCAGAACACTTCGAGTGGTTAGACTAAGTTTTCTTAAATTTTTAAATTCTGATAGATGGAAATTTCATTGTGGACCCGGCAGCTTCGAATTAAGAATCTTCTGCAATCAAGCATGGACTGTTCTACTGCCCTTTGATCATCCGTGGCCACATCAGCTGGATGGCCCAACTGTCCTCGTTCGTTTTTCCTACAGAAATCAAATGATACCTAACGTAAATCCGCTTCTTACCCCCGTACCAGTGACCATTCCGGTCACTGAACGGTTTGACGGGCAAATTAAAGAATTTACTTTAAAGAAACAGATATTAAAATTATAAACTGTACAAACATTTACACTATTATACAGTTTCGTGTTTATGTTAAATGCTAGACACTTGATCTATCGCTCACTGGAGATACAGTCTCAATAATTTTTTTGTGCAAGTTTTGAAAGCAGGCTTTGGTTATTTTTTTCGGGTGAGGGGATCAAATGATAATAAGATTTTATTTGAAATGATGTGAGTTAGAGGTATTTCTTTTAATTCATAAGATTAAATATACAGAATCATCGATCTGTATTCTTTCTCTTGTCTTTTCCACGACAATTCGGCGCGTAATTTTTTTTCCATCAGGCATGGCCATCGAGTGCGGAGTCAGGCCTCGGAGGAGCAAATTAGTGGCTAAGGGGCACCCACACTGGTGTTGTATTGCTACAACATTTTATAAAATATCTAAATCTATTATATTTTTAACTTTTATTTTTATTTCAAATATCTAGCAAACTAGATATCTTTTATTTAATTTGAAAAAGAACGTTAATATATCTTGTATTGAGGAAAGCCATTTTCTCTCCTTTTTCTACAAAACGGCCATCTTGGTGTCACTTGTTTTTAGAAACAGAGGAATGTGTTTAAACTCAAAAACAAGTCCATTCTCAGAATTCCGTCTACAGGGTGAATGAACTGCCGAATGGTAGAAATCTTGGAATCTTTTGCGCCCTTTGGCGATAAATAATAACTATGCTGGCGGTGAAATCTGATCACCAACAACACCTATAAATGCAAACTCTCGCCAATATTCGAGGCTTTTTTGGCTTGGATATGACATCAAAAAGACGGCTCAAAAGGACAGTCGTTGTCTGCAATAAAGAAATGAACCGAACTGCGGTGGATAGAAACTAACCAGGTCAGCATCCATGGACATTTAGGAGAGGTCACTGATCTTCATCTCGACCCCTCCATGACTGATGTTACAGTTAACGGACCCCTTTGCTCCTGTCCTGGGGTGCGCTTATCTCTCTGCCATCTACAGCGGTCATCTTGTCCCTCCAACAAAGATGAATCCACTGGCACGCGACCAAAAGAGGAAGGAAAGTTTAACGGATCAGATTAACGCCTCCTATATCTAGGATATAGGAGGCGTTGATCAGATTCCCGAGGCGTGAAAATGATCGACTCTCTCCATTTGACATGGGTCCCGAAGCCTAGAGCGTATCTTCCCTCACCTTCGCGACGAACCCTTACCTAAATAAAGAAGAACGACAACACAACCCAACGGGACTGCTGCAGATTTCCTTTTCCAAAGGGTTATCCTCTCTCATTTCTTTTGAACTCCTCTGCCTACCTCCAATGAATGTGCTTTATCTGTGGAACTCATTTCTTTTGGACTCCAAGGCCTACTTCCAATGAATGTGCTTTATCCGTGGAACTCATTTATTTTGAACTCCAAGGCCTACTTCCAATGAATGTGCTTTATCCGTGGAACTCATTTCTTTTGGACTCCTCGGACAACCTGAGATTAAATCGGCGTTATATCTGTGTCAACTTAAGACCCGTCAAACAGCTGCCGCATAAAAGATAAGTACATTTTTGTTTTGTGCTTAAATGATTTATTTGGAATTTTCCCATGAGTGTTGAGTTTCTAGTGACGAAAAGAGCAGTTAATTAAATTTCTTATGTAGCTTTCACTTACTATTTCTGATGTGCAATTATTTACATATAATGTGCAATTACTTATATATATTTATATGCTGTTAGTAGATTATGGTCTGCATTATAGTGCGTTAGTGTTTAGACACAAAATCTGGAACGAAATCAATGATCCTCAGCGCTGTGTGATTATAAATGTTAATTTGCTTTTCATAATGTTCTCATAATAAATGTTTTTTTATGTAATCAAATGTGTCGAAGTCACTTATTGAGCATTAAGGAGTTGATATGAGGTAACTCGATATTTTATATTGAACCTGTGTTTAGATTTTTTGGAGAAAAAATTAAATTTAATTATCTCAGTGAGATAAGCTAACGTTCTCAACACAACACTGGCATGCGGCACCCCTTTTGCGAAGTATGATTGTGGAGACTAATCAGCTGAAGGGACTTTTTTCTATGGTTCCATGGTTACGTTAATTGTTACAAAAATCTGACTTCTAGCCGCCTGCCGTAATCACGATCAATACAATGAGGATCTCTGAAGTATACATTAAGAGAAAATATATGTAAAAATGTAATTCAACTCATGGTTTAACAAATTTGTAATAGATGAAAATAAATCAGTATTGAAAAAAAAATATATGTATTTCGTATAAATATTTTTATCAACTCACAAATCCTTAAAAAAAATATTTAATATAACCACTTTAAAAGTTACTCTTAGCATGAAATTTACAACATAATTTGTAATAAAACTCAATTATTTTATACAGGGACAGGAAGTGGTATACAGGGACTGTGATTTTCTCATATATACATTCTTTCTCATTTTGCGACAGAATTAAGATTACGATTATCCATTCCTATCTTATCCAATGGAGTAATTGGGTAATAGACAAAGGTCGTCATTCATAAAAATTTATTAAATTGATTTTATTTTAAGTTAGAACCAATGTTATCTATTTAATTAGAACTTTGAATATGTTAAAATTTATAATACGATTAGGGCTTGTAAACTAGTCAGCCATCCATTTTGTTATGCTTTATAAACATATACATACAGGGTGTGCCAATAAATGGAACAAGTGTTTATTTCCTTAAAAATTTCTCCAAGACTTTTATTACAAAGTTTCATCAAATAAGTGGGAGTTTATATAGAGACACTTTAGCTCCTGTAGGGATTGATAATGAAAAGGTTAAAAAATTAAATTTTTATACGGTTTCCCCATAGTGTAAAAATTTCGACTTGTGAAATGTTTCACTTTCATTCGTCTATGAATATTCAAAGTTGCACCCTTCTGAAAATCTAACACAGATATTAGAAAGCAAACTTATTCAGTTACACTACTTTTTCATGACTCTGACTGCTTTTTCATAGACTAATTCAATGTACACTCAGGGGTAATATACATATTTCATTAAGTTATTTGAAATGAGGAATCAGGAAAATATAACGCACTCCTATAAAATTTTAAAGAGGTCAAATAATACAATGATTAAAGTATTTACAAAAATAGTTCAAATTGTGAATCTTCGAAAACTACCCAAAGGAGACACGGCTCATCTGATGAGAAACAAACAGTTCTACAAAAATATCATTGCTTTGCTAAAAATGCAGGAAAAATTGCCTTATATTATGAAATTTTAAAATTATGGACCCACTTTTTAGCACACACACACGCAAAATTGTTTAATGTGGCCAGCAACTCTCCTTTGAAAAATTAGGACAGAAGAAAGAAATGTATAATAACAGAGAATGCAGTTCTTTACAGAGGATGTCCACTCTAAATTTGCCCCAGTAGCTAATTTCTAAACCGTTACAGATAGACATATACTTCCAACTGTAAATTGGTTTAAGATTTTTATTTTGTGCTTTTTGAGTGCACAAACGTATTGCTGAAAAAATTACAAAGTCTAAATTTTTATACAGTCCCCCGGTTCTATTAGTCATAGTAAGAAAAATTTCTTGACACACTAACATTTTAAACAAAAAAATTTCCACTCCTCTCTGACTATAACGGAGTTCAGCAGCAGAAGAGTGAAACTTTTATTTTATAAAATATTAAAGTGGTCAAGACTATTTTACCTACTATGTCTAACATCACCGGGGCAATTCGAAATTCCCGTTGGTGTCGTGCGAGAGTTTGGAGAAGGGGTGCCAGCTCAGGTGTCGTAATCGTCATCTCACCGCGGTTCAAAATTACGAGTTCCGTATTATTTCCAGCGTTTTCAACCGGATATTAACCTCCCGTTTTAAAGCAACACGAGGGCTATTTTCCCGGATTCCTAACAGTCAATTAAATATTGTTTCAGTTCTCTCGCTAATCGCTAGTTGGCTCTGAGTGCGTATATACCACCATCAGAATGGCAATGTTGAAAAGTATAATAACTTGTTTATAAGAAGTAAATAACCAACTGAGTCATAAATCTTACGTAACATATTAAATTATTTTCTAAAATAAGAGAAGGACTTTTTGTGTACAAAACAGCCTTTAAACTTTTGAACAAACGTTTCCACGGGCAATTTTAAAAGAACTAAGAATTTACGGATGATGTCACAAAGGAACTTGAAATTTAAGTTTAACAGTCAATCTTACAGCTAAAGAATTTGCAAAAGCATTTTTAGCATGCAATTATGTTAAAATATTACTTGTAAAATAATTACATCTCATAGGACTTGCATCTCATAGATCGCTCGCATTCATTATTATCAAATGTGCTCTATAATCACATTTAATAAATAATATTTTACCTACCACTTTTTTCTTCAATATAATGTATACATATAGTTACTGCATTAAAAGCAGTTGTTTGATAAAGGTTTAGATAATATTTTTTTAAAAAAAAAGCCGGAATCTCTGATGTTGGTGATATATTTGAAGTTAGGCCACGGCTATACGTGCGGTTCCTCCTCGTTATCGGGTGACTGTCTCTCACGTTCGAAAACCACGGCTTGTCACATTTGTGCTTATTTAATGCGTGTTCAGTCGTTTGTTTCTTCTTTCAAGTGCATCAGAGTGGCGAATTCAATCAGCTGTTTGTGTGAAACTGTTGATGTCTTAGAAATATGCCATTAAAAAAGGCATTCCATTAATCTCATACTTCAAAACAAAACAAAAGTGTTCATAATTTTATGAAAGACAATTTTTCTATTTCTGGTTTTTCTATGCTCAAAAAATCTAAATCACAAAATCCTTTTCATCCCACTGAAGCTCTGAGGTTTGAAAGTGTCGGCTTTAGTTTGCACAAAGATCTCTCACTTCTTGCATAGATCGTTCGCATTCACTATTTTCAAATATGCATTATAATCACATTTAATAAATGTTTTATTTACCACTTTCTTATTTAACAAAATAATTATATATAATTTCTGTATTAAGGTATAAGTACTCTTTCGTATAGTAACGAATACCCTATTTAAAAAGCTGGCATCTCTGACACTGGTGATTTTCTATGATGTTAGGCTACGATCACTCGATCGGTTCTTTCCTGCTATCGGTTGAGTGTCTCTCGCGCACGAAAACCACGGCTGGTAACACTTGCGGTTTATTTCATGGGAGTTCAGTCGTTTGTTTCTGCTTACTTCTGCATCAGAGTGGCGAATTCAATCAGTTGTTTGCGTGAAACTTTTGATATCTTTGAAATATGTCATTAAGAAATTCATTCCATTAATATCGAACTTCAGAACGAAACAAAAGTGTTTATATTTTTATTAAAGTCAACTTTTCTTTACTCAAAAGAACTAAATCACAAAATCTTTTTCATCCCATTGTTCGGAGGTATAAAAGTGTCAACTTTATTTTGCTGAAAGATCTCTCGCTTCTGGTAATTGATGTTGCTATCCTCAAAAGCATCTGCAGACCTATTCAAAAATTCGTCAAGACACTTTCATCTCAGTAGCTTAAAATAAATTGCAGAATTCTTCGGGTGTTTTTATTTTTTTTTCTAAAATTCTTTCCTTCAAACTAAAAAAAAAAATGTAACGTAAATTATAGATTCTTAAATATTTCTCTGCCTTATGCAGATAATCGAAAGAATTCCAGCTTTATTTTGGACCATATTAATTCTTTTTACCACCAAGGCAATTTTTTTCGATTTAAGATACAAAGAGTAACAAATAGTTTATTTTGCTTTTATTAACGTCCCGCTTCGAAGTAACACGTGGACTATTTTGTGACGAACCTCGTAATTTTTAACCGCGATCAGATGACGAGAAAAAAACATAACAACTTTTAAGAGGGTAATTATTAAAATTAAGTTGTAATTGGGTAAGGTTTAATAAGTACAATTTTTTAAAACAATTTCAATTTCAAAAGGAATGGAAACAATGTAAACATAAAATCAAAATGCAATATAAAATGAACAGAGAATTATCTGAATGACGTGAAAATAAAATAAATGAAATTGCCAATATTTCAACTGAAATGTTTATATCTGTAATACAAAATCGTAAAAACAATACGGAAATTGAAGAATCATAAGCTCACTATCCAAGTAGTATTCCATGATAAAATTATTGTCATTATTAAAATTTGAAGAACAGAACACACCAAGCCTTTTATGGGCTTTTTGGCAATTTACGTTCCTTTCCCCTTCCAAATTGCATTTTTACATTGATTTTAGTTTGAAATCTTTATAAGTAGTTTTTATATAAATATAATTATGACAAACTCAAATAACAACACATTTAATTGCTGGTCAGCTTCAAGAAAGATTGTTTCATTTTCTCGCAAATAAAAAATTTACATTTTTTAAAATAAAATTTATTTATTTTTTTTACCAAAACGGTAAAAAGTTACAAAACTTGTTTCTGCACATTCCAAATACTCGTATACAAAGCTTTCCATGGCCGTTGTCTCATGAGCCAACCAGTCTACTGTAAAAAATGTATACACTCTGTCCCAAAAGTTTATAGACTCTAGTAAAATATATGTTTTAGCAAAACGGAAAGGCATACAAACACCAGTTACAAATATGTTTATTCAAACCATATGCGACTTGCATTCAACGAAATATTTAGTTAAAATAACAATTTGTATTTCAATTATATAACAAAATGGAAATATTAGGTGTCCCAAAAGTTTATAGAATGTATGACATTTCAAGAAAAAGTGCTCAATACAATGTTCTTAATAGCTTAAAGTCTTTCCATTTTTCAGTATGACATTGTATACACGTTTTTCCATCGATATAATTAAGGTTTGTAATATCTCTGGTTCCAAGTTGTACCATACACTTCCAATGGCTGTCTTCAAGGCATTCACTGAATAAAATTGCTCTCAATTCTCATATACCTTCCGAGACATAATGTCCACACATTTTCAATTGGGTTTAGATCAGGGCTTATCGGTGGCCACTCAAGAACAGTAACATTTTTCGAGTTTAAATAATTTTTCGTAGTATTGGAGATATGGATGGGAGCATCATCATGCTGATATTACCAATTTCTTTCCCCTATGTTTTCTGCAAATGGCATAAGATGATTTTCTAGTGTTTCTATGTATTTAGGAGAATTCTGTCGACCATCTAAAAAGGCCAAACCCACTTGACCGTTGAAATTGAAAGCCGCCCACTCCATCACAGATCCAACACCAGTTTGCCTACTGAAAAAGCTCCTGGGCTCTTTTCGTAAATCATGCCAATATTTTATATTCCTGTCAGGTCTATCGAGGTTCCATTTTTTCATCACTGAAAAGGACAGCCATCCATTTATCACCATACGATATATGATTACGAGCCCATTGTAATCTCTTACTAATGTGAAGCTTTGAGAGTGGTAATCGGCGAGCCATTTTTGCGCGGATCATATAACCAGATTCTATAATTCATCTATGAACAGTGTTCTTGGAGATTTGCAACCAGGAAGCCCCATTAATTTCTCGAACCGACATTTTCTGACTTGAAAGCCATTCTTTGTATCCGTCTATCACTGCGAATATCCGTCACACGTGGTCTTCCCGAACGAGGTTTTGGCTCATATAGCGTCTTACGAGTTAGTACACTATAAATCATGCTTTTAGAACGATTTAAAAGTTTCATTATTTCCTTAACAGTCTTACAGAGCAATTTCAAATGCTGAATTTTACTCACTTCTTCATTAGAGAGCTGCGAGGCTTTAGGTATCTTGAACGCAGAATAAACTAGCGCTTTCCTTTTCTTACAATGTATTTATTAGGCTCCGAATCGACGTCATGATTACCGATACCATATTTGCATAAAATTGCATTTGTCTATAAACTTTTGGGACAGGTTATTTCAGTTTATTCTACGATTTAAAAATTGGCATCAAATATACGGGGTAGAACTGCTGTTTTTTCAATTTAATAGACATAACATAGCTATACAGTAAGTTGCATCGAAATATATCATATACAAGAAAAAATATAGGCAAAATACAAAATTCTATAAAGTTTTGGGACAGAGTGTATATTGACCACATATACCTGCAAGGGAAATGGAAAACATGATAAAATTAGTAAGAGTAGTGTTTTGAAATTTAAATGGTACTTAATTTTAATTTAACTACGTTCGAGTACATGGCTCTTGTAAATGAAATGAAAATACAAAATTAAATAACCCTGAAATGCCAGAAAAAAATTTTGGTGCCTGGGGCCCCTGGGCAGTTGGCTACTTTGCCTATTTGATAATCCGCCCTGGAATACAAGAAAATACAAACGGAAACGACGATCAGCAGCAAAATGATTTTCGCACGCCAACCAAACAGCTCGCAAAATGCGCTCGGATGCATTCGTTCTGCGGTGACGCCGGAATGCAGCGTATGAATCCCCCACCTGCCATGTAAAAAGCTACGTCTGGCCACCCTGTGATTCATAATCCTGTCGATAATTGTTCCGCGGGTGAGCTTCGCGCGGCTGCAAGGAAAAAGCGCTCGTGTGAGCGTGGCCTTAGTGGTCATTGCCGATATTGCTCTTAGTATTCTTGTATTGGCTGAGCTCGTGGGTAATGATTAAACGATAGTTGGCTTATTGACATAACAATTCGGAATGTTTCTGTTTATAGAAGCAATGATTTTCTATCAAGATCCGTTCCTGAGGGCATTTTCACTGCAATGGCGATGATAAGCATTCCGTCTTATCTAATGGGCTTGGGAGTCAAGGATCCAAAGACGCCTTAGAGTTTACTACACTGATTTTATTTTCATTTTGAGACAAAAATCGATTTAATTGTAATTTGAAATATGTTAATGAGATTTTCGGGCATAGAACTAGACACCCATTGATTTTGTAATATTACGCAAACATACACAGAATATATAAAAAATAAGTGGAACAAGCATTTATTTCCTTAAATATTGTACCCAGACAAATACTTCTAATTACAAAGTTTTATCAAAAAAATTTGTGCGAAAACACATTGGCTTCTGTGGAATTTGAAAATAAAAATTTAAGAAAATTAAATGTCTATACTTTTCCCGTAGAAGTAAAAGGGTCAATGAGTAAAATGCTCCTCTTTAAAAGCAAAGATTTTCTGCAAAACTTGCAGACAGAATCTAGAATTTATAACAGTTTTTAAATTAAAAGGGACTTATCACAAATTTATATATAATTTTTTATTGCAGAAATACAAAATCATTGAAAATAGAAAAATTGCGAAATGCAAATAGGACTATTTAAAGGCAAAGCTATTTTTTAAAAATTATATTTCATTGGTAGTCTAGTAATATTTTTATATCACTGCTTGTTCCTGAGCAGATGAGTCGTCATTGCTTTGGATATTTTTTGAAATTTCCCAGTATGAACTATTTTTGCAAATACTTCAATTAATGTATTATTTGACTATTTATTAGATTTTATAAGAGTTAATAATTACATCTTTATATTCGGGTTCCACTCTTTCAATAACTTATTGAAATATGTATATTATACCTGAAATGTTCATCGAAATACTAGATCAAATGGCAGTCAGAGGTATATAGAAAAATGATCTAGGTCAATAAATTTGTTTTCTTATACCTCTTTAGTTTTTCAGATAGAAGCATGCAACTTTTTAAGTGAATAGATGAACGGAACGTAAGAGAAACATTTTAATGATTGACATTTTAAACTTTTTATTATCAGACTCCTAAGAAACGAAAGTGTTTTCAAACAAATTCTCACCTTATTTGACTATAGCTGCTATTATTGCAATAAAATATTTTTTTCCGTTTTACAAAATTTTTTAAAATTATTTTATGTTAATATTGCCTAGAGTATATTTCGTAAGTAGTACATATAATCAAAAATATTTATAGTTAAACTAAATTACTGATTGGAAGAAATGTCCATGACATAGATTTAAAATGAATAATTAACTAAAGAAATAGGCTTGTTATTTATTCATTTAATTTAGAATGATCTTTGCCTTAAAAAATTACTCAAAAAGCTGTAATGGATATTATATTTATTTTCCGTTTCACTAGATGGCAGCGCTTCTCCTCTCTCGGATTAACTGACTACTGCTGTTCGGTTCGATAACGTGGTTGTAGTTAATATGGAATCAATGCTACTTTAACTGGCAATGCTGGTAAACATTTAGCTCTGATACGTGTTGTATATGGATGGTAAGTTTATGGAATATAAATGCTCACGTTTCAGTTTTCAGAAAGAAAAGAAGGGAAATCGCCACAACGAATGAGACTCGGAAGTAAATTACAAACATTGAAAACATTCATTTATACAAAAGATTTAGATGTTTGGAAAAAAGGTTTGTTGAGTAAAAAAAAATTTTTTTTGTTATGTTATTGGCAGTTTTCTTATTTTGCAACTTATAGTTTCAGTTATATACTTGACATTGCAGTGTAAGAATAGAAAAAGTAGTTTTGAAGATTTTGGCGATTCGCTCAGAAATTGCAGCCCAGATAGCAATTTCAGTTTGAAGCAAATTTGCAGCAGACTTGCACTGCAAATCTGCGAGCTTACAGCAAATTTGTCACGACAAGAGTGCAAGTGTGAAACAAGTTTGCAGCAAGTTTCGAAGTCACGATGGGACGAACTTACAGCAAATTTGCAGCAGACTTGCACTGCAAACTCATTGCAAATTATAGCAAAAACAGAGTACGAACACACCCCGGGATACAACTCGCGACCTACCGCTTAGTAGCCAGACGTCTATACCACTCGGCCAGTCGGCTACGAGAGAAGATAGATTTCGGTAATACATCGTTCGATTCGATAAGTATACGATTTTTTAACCTGTTTTCTTGATTTCATTAATTTTTTGAGTTGAGAATGTGATTTGAAGTCAATGAGAGAGCGATTTTCGCTAATAACTACGTTTTGCTAGTAGAATAAATTATGAAATTAGAGTTCAAAAGTAATTACTTTAAAATGGGACAAAATGTATAAGTTATTATTTTTCAACAAACATTGACTGTTTTTTCGGTTTAATTTTGTTTATAAATGCTAAAATTTCAACATTAAGAGAAAGGCAATATAATTTTCTTTAAAGTAAAATCTTTTAGTAAAAAGATGGGAAATGTTTCAAAATTTTTTTTATAAAAAAATTTATTTTTTTACAAATTATCATTGATTTATTGAATTAATAAAAAGAAGGACGGTCTAGGAGATGCTATTAAAAATCGGATGTTTTTTTTGAAACAGAGACAAAGATAATTATCTCTTTGTACTATCTTTGCATCAAGCTTGTTTTGCAAATTTGCATTGCAAAGGAGGTGGCGCTATTTGTCACGGTGAACTTGCAGCAGACTTGCAATGCAAGGAAGGTGGCGCTATTTGTCACGGTGAACTTGCAGCAGACTTGCAATGCAAGGAAGGTGGCGCTAGTTGTCACGGCGAATTTGCTACAAGTTCGCTTCAAATTTGATGCGTCAAATTTGCTATGACAAGATAATATCAAGTCAAAATCAAACTTGCTGCAAACTTACGTGCTATCTGGGAGAGAGCTATCGGACATTCTGCCAGAATTTTAGACATCGACAAAGAACTATGATTGTAGTGCAACAGTCAACATTTACGCTTTAGAACACCACGTTAATAACGTTGTCACATATATTTCATTGTAGACTTTTTTACCACTTTTTATGTTAAATGAATATATAAAAGTTTCCAGTCGACGAGAGGCATCTCTCGCCTCGTCTTATTGAATGTGATATGTAGACAGCTTGTGTCTCTGATGCAGGCTAATTTCCAAATGGGCTAGGGCTTCGAAATCTTACATGTGGGTTGGCATTGCCTATACGAGGGTGAGAGGGCAGAATTTAAAGCTGAAGTTTCGTAAACGATTGCAGCGCCTTCCAACAAACACATGGGAAACTTAGCGAACAACGTCTCGAACCAAATCACTTCCCCATCTTGAAATTCATTAAACATAAAAGATCTATTTAACAATCTTTGAAATAAGAAGGGTATGTTTAAAAGATATTTAGGAATTTTTATCAATGATGTTTTAACTGGATGATAAAGCAGTAGCAATTTATTTTCATTTTATAAATGCGATAATTTGGTCTTCTGTGCGATTGCTTTAGCTTTTTAAAGTGGAATGAATTTCATTAGGAACAATAATGGTATTTGACGCATTATTCCTTTAAAAAAAATTGTAGTTTTGTCTTCTGATAGGTTTATTGCAGAGCAATACAACTTGGGAATACAAGTAATCTAAACGATATTATTACAACTTTGGCTAGAGGTGGATGAAACTCTGTAGGCTCCTCCCAGGTAGCAATTTTATTTCGAAGCAGTCCTGCTCTGCAAGTCTGCAGCAGCTTTGACACGGCAAGACCGCAAGTTCAAAGCAAGTTTTCGGAAGCGAAATCTCCACGCGCCGAACTTGTCACGACATGTTCATTGTAAATGAATAGGGCAAAGAGTACGCATACAAGCATTAGATTCGAACCCCGGAAATCACAGTTACCAGCCTCTCGCCTTAAACACTAGACCAGCGAATCCTCGGCTGGCGAAGATAGCGAGAATTATTATACACAAGCTACAAGTTATTTTCAATCGTCATCTTGATTTAATAAATTTTTGTAATCTTGAGAATATGATTTGAAGTCAAAGAGAGAGCGATTTTAGCTAATAAATATGTTTGCTATTGGAATAAATTATGAAATTAGTGTTCAAAATTAATTACTTTTAAAAATATGGGATACAAAGTAAGTTATTATTTTTCAACAAACATTGATTTTTTGGGGGTTTAATTTTAATTTTGTTTATAAACGTTAAAATTTCAGCATTAAGAAAGAGGCGATAAAGTTTTCTTTAAACTGCGAGTTCTATACTTAGTAAAAGTTGGGATGGAGAATTTTTCAAGTAATATTTTTTAATAAGAAAACCTAGTTAGTTTTTTTCAAATTATCATTTATTTATAGAATTAATAAAAATAAGGACGGTCTAGGAGATGTTCTTCAAAATCGGATGTTTATTAATATAGAGACAAAGAGACAAAATTAAATATATAGAACTGTATCCAGGTCGTGGTGTGTAAGTGTGTCGTATCAACTTCACAGCAAACTTGTTTTCCAAGTCGGTTGGTCGATTATGCTGTGTTATTTTGCATTAATTTTGGTGCAAACTTGTCGCGTTAAGTTTGTCATGACAAAATAATATCCTTATAAAATCACAATTGCTGCAAATGCACATGCTATCTGGGCTTTAGGCAACGCATGTTTCGGCAGCCCCTTCACAGCTTCCAAAGTCAGGCATTTCTTATATGTTTCAATTTATTCTTTATATAAGCAATAACAAAAAAACAACATTTAATTGCAGATTATCGTTAAAAGAATTGGTTTCAGTTTCTAACGCAAAACAAATTTAAAACAATTTTACACAGTGTGACAGAAAAATTACAAAATTTTTTAACGCAGTCTAAATGCTAGTTATACAAAGTTTATACACAGTCTAATACAAAGTTTTCCAGGACTGTTGACTTGTGAGCCAGTCAGTCAACTAGAAAAAATAAAACACCCATCTGCAAGCGAATGTGAAAACATGACAAAGGTCCTAAGAATACTATTTAGAAATTTAAAATATACTTGATATTAATTTGAATAAATATTTTTAAACTTGTATATTAAATGAAAGCACTAAATTTAATTGTCATGTAAAAATGCCCAAGAGGTGTTGAGTGCCCCAAACTTGCGGGGCCCCTTGGCAGTTGCCTACTTTGCCTAGATGATAATGCAGCCCTGCTGATAGTTAAACATATTATCATACATAGCATACTAGAGAGCTGGGCCTCCTGCTCTTTAATTCTCGCCAACCCCCAGGACGTAACACTCCCAGATTTGACATGCAAACCCTGCTCGCTTCGATCGCTACAATGAGGGCACTGCGTAGCTTAGAAAAAGACATTTAGGTTGTGTTTAATAAATTTGTTTCTGATGCTTCAAGGTAAATCAGAACAAAATAAATTTGTTAGCCTTGAAGAAAGTCTTTTTCTTGATTTTCTAAGTAGTCCAGTCAAATTGTCATAAATGGTTACATTAATTAGGGTAGTTCCGATTTTTTGATATGTTATATGGGTTGGTACACTGTTGAAAAA
>BGPR01029328.1:0-19349 GCA_013235015.1 Araneus ventricosus | reverse complement strand
CAGGTCTCGGTAATTAAAATAACATCTTGATCGTCAGAAGCCACAGAACTGTAAAAATCAGAAGTTTTGGTGCGAAGACCACGTACGTTTTGATAAAACAAAGAGAGACATTTCGAGACTGTGGGTGTTGATGAATTCGATTCCGGAAGATTGATGACTGATTCAGAAGTAACTGCTTGAGAAATCCGGTCTTTTCTAAGTTTGGTATGTAAGGTTATAAATAAATGTAGCGTGGAAACGCGTTTAGCTAGAATGTTGATTCTGGTGTCATTTTAAAGAGCCTGAGGAGTATTCCTAGAATCCAAAGTGAGACAATAAAAATATTTATCATAATATAAGCAAAAATCGGTATTAAATTGAAAATTGCAAACTCAGCGTGTTTCTTTATTATAACATGCAGAGTTTTCTTTCGAATTGTACGAAACTTACAGAATTTTTGACAATACGTAAAAGAAACTTTGTATTAAAATTTGAATTCAAAAATTTAAATATTACTGGAAATTTGAGCATTTGCAATAAATACTACAAACTACGCAACCGCGAAATGTAGTATTATATACTGTCAACAGATGGCGCCATCAAAAGCTACTCTAAATAAAAAAAGAAGAAAGGCGCAGTTAGGGTCCTCGCCGTAGATTTTTCTTGAAAAACGTCGGGATAAAATAATAAAACAAGTGTTTCGTAATTATCAATATCTTTAATACAATATCTACACAGAGTAGTATAATGGTTACAGAATAGATAACTCACATGTTTATCGCATGTAACGAGGGTCTGTGGTAGCTTGTGATTTATCTGTTCTGTAACCATTATACTACTCGTAGAGGGGAAGATTTTTTTCATTATTTTAATATTTGGACCATCCTTTTTCAATCAGTACTTAGCTTATTTAATTATTTGAAGATCAGTCTAGTTATATTAATATCCCATTTTGAAGCAACAAGTGTTTATTTTTAGACGGACCTTGTAATTCTGAACAGTGGTCAGGGGACGATGACAAAATCGAAGCCGACACTCAGTCTCCAAACTACCACATCACACCAGGGGGAGGACGTTTGACTCTCGACAAATTTAGCGTGCACCAAACCTGTCAGGCGGAACTTCCGTGGAATCGAGCATCGAATCCGCGTCTGAGTTCACCGCGACTTTTAGATACTGTTCAGCAACGGATTCCGAGACTAGCACTTTTGGACGATTTTATACCGGAAAGGGGTGTCAGGCAATGAGTCACATGAGCGCATTTCCAGAGTTCTTTGTTAGATCACGCTCAGTAAAATGTTAACATCACCCTTCCATTCTTCACTTTCCTCCGATTTGGATGAAAATAACTCCGCCCGGCGCATGCGCAAACGCGCGAATGGTTTCCGAATCCTTTGCTAAATAATACTATGAAACCTCGCTACAGTGGCCATCCACCGTCCTTTCTGGAAATTGTAAATTGTTTTTTAAATTTTGTTTTTCAATAAAGTGGTTCAAGCTTTTAGTTGTAGGGAGCGCCCGCTCTGTGTGTGGCGTTCGTGCTTTATCCACTTTGTACCCATTTTAAAGCCGATGAGGTGACTCTAGTAGTCATGGGTATCGGGGATTCAGGGTGGCGGTAGGTCAGATGGCGAGGACGACACCTAGGCTGGCACGCCCTCTCCACACTTCCGCACCACAACAGAGGAAAGATTTTCGTCCACTAAGTATGATTTAAAGTGCAGCAGACCCAAAACACTACGGGTCTTCAGTGGAATTGGGATGCGAACCTAGAACCCTTCGACCCGAAGCTGAGACGTTACCACTAGGTCACCGCGACCCAAATAATTAAGAGTCTACTGCGCTTCTACACAGTGCCACTACTTCCGTCTATCTACTTCCTGAAATATCTACTATAAATTCTAATAATGTTTATAGTTCAGCAACGGATTCCGAGACTACCACCTTTGGACGATTTTACACCGGAAAGGAGTGTCAGGCAATGAGTCATATGAGCGCATTTCCGGAGTTCTTTGTTAGATCACGCTCAGTAAAATGTAAACATCACCCTTCCATTCTTCACTTTCCTCCGATTTGGATGAAAATAACTCCGCACGGCGCATGCGCAAAAGCGAGGAGGGTTTCCGAATCCGTTGCTAAACAACACTGTGAAACCTCTCTACAGTGGCCATCCTCCGTTCCAGGGAAACCTGGCCGCTCTGTTATGCACAGGAAGCGAGTTTGCCAATATCACTTGTTAGTCTCATAAAGTAGAGACAGGCAGCTTGAGTAACACTGGTTATGAAGAGCTGCTGGATAAGCTAAAAGCGTCCTGGCTTATTGCATGCAGTGGAATTTCTATGAGATGGAGCATTTTTAGAAATGACGAATCGTATGATTTCAAATAGACATTTATTAGACGACCACATTTAAGGACATATTTACATATCACATCTTATAGTAAAGCAACAGCTTACAGCTGAAGTCTCTCCGAGGAGAGAATGTTTAGAGAACCGTAGGTCTCTCTCCTTCCCCTTTTCAAAGACACAGTAGAGACAAGTATATATACTCTAATAATCATTTACATATCAGCTGCGGGAATCGGATAGACAAAGTCATACGATTCCGATTAAATAGCTGCTAAAAATGGATGCCAAGTGAAGTGATTAATTTAAAGAAAGAATGCTTCAAATCTTAGAATAAAGGTACGAGAGACAATTTAGAAAAGATGCAAGCTTCTTAGCTTAAAATGCAGAATTTCCCAACACGCTCTAAAAGGGTTTTATGTCTGGAAGTGCGAAATACGTGTTTAGCACGTTCACGCCTGCTCTGTAATTCATGTATCTCCCCCATGGGCGGCCAGTCTAAGGGCGCTTTGCTTTATTGGGCGGCGCCAAACTAAAGTTAAAAATGAAATTTTACCGCAATTGTAACCATAGGTGCTCTTTATTTTTTTACCACTATTCCTGTCCTATTTTTGACAGCACTTTGTTTGAAATGTTTTAAAAAATTGCATAGAAATAAATAACCAATCATGTTTATAATATTGAATTGTTATGTTTATATTATCGAATTTACTATATAAGTTATATTTATAATATTGAGTTCAAATAAAATAAATCATTCTTTTTCAATTAATATACGTTAAATTTCCATTATTTTAATTTTTAACTATATGCAGTTGCGGCTCGTCCATTAGAGCTGCAGTCCTCCCTAAAATTATTTTAAAAGCTTGTATAAAATTATTTTAAAAACTTTTCTTATTCTTACTTTGTTACTTTTCCGCTTTACGAATTCAATAATCAACGAAAATAGCAGAAAAAGTAATTAAAACGTAAAAGAAAGACGGAAAAATCAATCAACAAATTAGGGAGACGTATGCTTGAGCTGCAGAGACTTTCGCCCTTCCGAAAGATCGAAATTCGCACACTGAGCAACTCTGAGCGATAAATCAGAAGAAAAAAGCAATCCTTTCTCCGTTAAAATTAGAGGCACGCGAAGCTGCAGTAACCACTGACCGCATTTGGAGCGCGACTTCCGCTTTTGGTTTTCCTCATTTGGCTTTTTTTTTTTTTCGCTTTCGTTTAGTAGTCCAGTCATTAGGTAATTTTTGAAATCAAATCTGGAGGAGTTGGCATTTTTTGCTCCTTTATGTTTTTGAAGTGCTGATAACGATTCTAATGTTTGCCACCAAACGTTTTGTTGGAAGTTTAATTGTAGCCTAAAAACATGATAAAAATTGTTTTTCACTCTTTGGTTATAACTCAACAACTATCAATTTTTGGTATATCATCATTATATACCAAAACTATCAGCACGGAATTTCCTACAACTTAAGTTCAGCCAACTTTTGCAGCACTGCTTCTTTCTGAGCTGACGAGCCGCCACTGACTGTATGGAAGCTTTTTCTAGTTACTAAACGAGCTAAATTGTTTGTGGTACGTACTGCCTGATGAAACATTCAAGTGCGAGCCACTGGTGGTACGCGCCTCCTGGTGAGACATATCAGTGCGAGCCACTGGTGGTACGAGCCGCCTGATGGGACATATCAGTGAGAGCCAGCGGTGGTACGCGCCGCCTGTTGGGACATATCATTGCGAGCCACCGATAGTAAGCGCCGCCTGATGGGACATATCAGTGCGAGTCACCGGTGGTACGCGCCGCCTGATGGGACATATCAGTGCGAGCCACCGGTGGTACGCGCCGGCGTGAATGTGTTAAAGAAACCCTCGTTCCTTATTTCTGATAAAGCGATTTTTAAGAATCATCTAAAAATGAAATATTTTTTAAAAGAATTTTTTAGAAAGATACAGTGTGTGTGTACTTGGAATTTTCAGTTCTTTCGGATGTAACTTTTTTCAATTTTTCTATAATTAGAAAAGTAAATCCCTAATCGTTTCGTCGGTAGTTGTTGCGAGGGGTGACGGCTAAACAGAGGCGGTCGCATAGAGAGGTTTCACTGTAAAGTAGAACCATGCGAACCCGGACCCCACTTGTTTGGACATCCGGTTACTACGGACTAGTAGGATATACTAATTTTACTGAAAGGTCAGTAAGAAAATAATAAAGAGCGCATCCTGTTACTAAGCTTTTTTTTAATTAAACTGTAATAAAAGTTGCATGCATTTATGAAAAAAAACGTAGATTGTTATTGTTTTACGTGCATTTTAAGGCAAATTCCGTTTAATCCGGACAGGATCCGGCACAATCTAGTCCGGGTTGCCGGGACTGTACTGTATTTGGAAAAATGGGAGAGCTGCAGAAAGAACACGATTGCCAAAAACTTTCTCACGCAATCTTGCGCAAAACCCTCTCATAACCACGTACGGCAGGATGAATCCCTCATCAAAAGATCGCCAAAGATGAAAAAAACGGCTTCCCTTTGTGGCTTTTTCTCAAAAGAAAACTATTCGAATGTTTCCTTTTCGGAGAATTCCGGGGGGGAAATTTTTCATTCTTTCTCAGGAAACTCGCACGGGCGTGACACGCGGAAGACAAAAGAAGAATTTTTTTTATTTTCTTTAATTTTTTTCATTCTTTCTTTTAGTTTTGCGTCAGATATTCTACTAAAACCTTTCTTGTGTTTCTAAATATAGTCCATTGTTTTGACGTTCCACAGGCACAAAAGGAATTGATTTTCTTAGAATTCAATTGGACCCGAAGGTACTTCCTTTTAAAATGTAGTTCAAGGAGTTCTATTGGGCGATTTAAGAAAAATTCTGTTTAAAATCCAAATAAATGGCTTAAAATTGTTATAAAACAAAATAAACCACAGAATAGAATCTTTTGTGGTTTAACTAGCCGCCTTCGGCGACCAGCTTGTTCGCCGGGAATATAATTTGAAATGAATCTTTTATGCGTAATTTATATTCCTGGTTCCCTTAGCAAAGCAATTTTAACTTCAAATTGCGATAGACATTTAACCCGCGTTCTTTTCGTATCCGACTTTACTTTCTTATTCCGTATAAACAAAACGGCTCTCTTAATCGTATTGCAAACTACATTACTGATGACCTGTAAAAAGTATTGATCTGCATTTTATGTCAACACTTTAGTCAGTCATTTCATGTAATACATTTAGAAAGTAATTATATTTGAATAATTTTTTTTTCTGCATTACGCAAGAAGTGTACAAAAAAATTTGGACGGAAATTAATAACTTATAATGAATTTAAAATATCACCTTTATCTTTACCATTAAAAGGTTTTATACTTAATTCAGAAAATCATTCCTGTTGCTTCAACCGCTATTTTCCTATTGATTGCGAGATGAGCTTTTTAAATCCTTTCCTTCTAACCGCAAATGACCAACAATGGCTGCCCTTTCATTGTTGACAAATGACCGCTTAGCGGCGTCCTCCCTACCTTTGGTCGAAAAGAGAAACGGTCTCCTTGAGCGACCTTGACCGCAGTTAATGACAATTTAAATCCTTGTAAAATTTAAAATAATTACCGCACAGTACTCATACTAATATCATTGGAAAGATAATTGTTTGCACTTTAAAGTGGTATAAAAATCATTTTCATGCAATAGTTCTTTCGGAACTTATTGACGAAAATATGGCCGAAAGCGTTCAAAATTTGCTTAATTTTTAAATAATTAAAATTTGAATAGAGAATTGAAAAAAATGGCTCCGAGGTGCACATTTCCACCCTCCAAAGTATAACTGTACCAAATTTGGTAGCACTAAGTTCAACGGTCTGTTCTGTAGACCGCCAGCAGACACACAGACTTTCTCTTTTATTATTAGTAGAGATAGAGATACATATTGATGGTTTCAAACTAAAACAATAAGAGAAGAAAAAATGAGGTTTTGTTTAGTGAATATTAGATGATTTTTGTTCACATTACATAATTGCGTATCTAAACCAGTGACACTGTTCTCCCCTCGACTTTCGGTATACTTACACAAAATGTCAAGTTTTGTATATAGCTTTGTAATGTAGAGAAGAGAACCTATTAAGTATGCGCTTTGGTTTAGTTATATCAGCGTCCCGTTTTGAAGCAACACGAGGGCTATTTTGGGATCATGCATATTTACTCTGTCATGGCATATGAAACCATACAACTTGAAGATCAATGGTTTAAGAATGCAGCCAATAACCAACTTTCAAGGAAAAAGATTAAATTAATAATCAAACATATTCATGAATATCAGTTCTTGTTCAAACCAGATACATAGTGTCAACAACTAATTGTTAAAGTGTGATTCATAGTGGCAACAACTAACTGTTCAAGTGTGATTCATAGTGGCAATAACTAATTGTTCAAGTGTGATTCATAGTGGCAACAACTAATTGTTCAAGTGTGATTCATAGTGTTAACAACTAATTGATCGAGTGTGATTCATAGTGGCAACAACTAATTGTTCAAATGTGATTCATAGTGGCAACAACTAATTGTTCAAGTGTGATTCATAGTGGCAACAACTAATTGTTCAAGTGTGATTCATAGTGGTAACAACTAATGGTTCTAGTGACAACAACTAATTGTTTTAGTGTAATTTGAATATCTTTCAGACTGAATGGTGAACAAAATAACTTTCATTCACTTAATACTTGTTTTTTAAATGAGACTGATACTGTGAAACATCTTGAACAGATAGAACTGCTTGAACTGCTTTTATGTATAGGTTGTTGTTTTGATAGTGCTTAAGATCATTTTATTATTCATTTATTATTGACACTTTCCTTTTTCAATTCTGTACATTTCTGGAAATTGTAAATTGATTTGTAAATTTTGTTTTTCAATAAAGTGGCTCGGGCTTTTGCTTGGGGGCGGGGACACCGGCTCTAGGTGTGGTGTTCGCGCTTTATTCACCTTGTGCCCATTTAAAACGGATGAGGTGACTCTAGTAGTCATAGGTATCTGGGGTTCAGGACGGCGTTAGGTCAGATGACGAGGACGACACCTGAGCTGGCACCCCCTCTCCAAACTTCCGCACCGCACCAGCGAGAGGCTGTGTGTGTTTTGTTTTTATATTGTTGAATTTCAATCTTTGACTTATTTATATATCTGATTTATACTGCTTTTTCTATGTTTATTTGTTTGTTTCTTTTTCAATCTGTTCTTTCTACTGTTCTTTGTTTGCCCGAGCAGTTTTTAAATTTATTGCGTTAGGGATGCTTTTATATTTCGTATGAAAAGAAAGAGCCTTCATTTTGTCATTCTTTATTTTGTGAGTATCATTCACCACACTTGGTGGTTGAGTACATATAAATCAAGCTATTCTCTCCCCACCGAGGTGGGAGGAACCATGTTTATATTCCCAGCTCTCTTGTATTTAATAGTATTGCCCCGTTCGGGCAATACCTGTATCATTTTATTGTACCTAATAAATCCCGTCCTCCACATGCTGGTGGTGCGGCTCTCTCCCTGCTGGTCCTCTCCCGGCCTTACACCCTTCTTGGGTAGACCGGACCAATGTGGGTATTTTTGCACCACACCAGCTTCGGATTTATCAGATTTTCCCTACCAAATTTCTCTCTTGACGCACTCACTGGCGTGAATCTGGTCATTTTGAGGTTGCTAGCACGGACGTGACCTTGAAGTAAGGGCTGCCCGGGCGAAATCCGGACGAAAAGCAACCCTATGTAAAGATCACGCATAAAATTCGTCCATCTAATTTGTTGCGGTCCTTTTGAGCTTTCAAAAAAGTTCTCATGCGTTCACTCGAATGGACAGATCATCAGACAGTCAACCCATCGACGGATATGATCAAAATTTAATACAGTTTCCGATTAACCGTCCCCGTCTGGACCAGAGATGTGACGGATAACAGAAATCTCTTCATACATCAGTATAGTAAAGTGATTTCACTGCTGGCAAGCGCGGTCTGCGGTTGCTGCAGCTCTGAGTGCCTCTAAATTGAACGGAGAAAGGGTTGCTGTTTTCTTCTGATTTATCGCTCCAAGTGAGAATTCCGTTCCTTTGGAGGGGCAAATGCCTCTGCAGCTCAAGCCTGCGTCTCCCTTACTTGTTGATTGATTTTCCGTCTTCCCTTGACGTTTTTTATTACTTTTGTTCTGCTATTTTCGTTGATTATTAAACTCTTAAAGCGGAAAAGTAATCAAATAAGAATAAAAACGAAAATACAAGCTTTGAAAGTAATTTTAGGGGGGACTGCAGCTCTGCAGACATTATGGACGAGCCGCCACTGGTTGACATACTAAATGAAGTATACTATGAGTTTGGAGTTTTTCCCTTTTCCCTGAAAACTCCTGGGACAGTATGTCCCAATCGTGTAGACGACTGGAACTATTCCAGTAAAACCTCTGTAAAACCCTCTTTCCTGCCATAAGATTAGCACGTCAGGGAAGCAACTTTACAGCTTCGTAACTATAATCTTCTAGTAATTCGATCACCGATGGGATATATTGTCCCACTGATAAATACGATCGGGATAATATATCCCACAAACAGAATTTATTCAATATTTGTAAATATGACATTAAAAAGGCTAAATTATCACTTCATATAGTTGTACTTAATGCAAAATTTAAAAAATAAACCAGTTGAGGCTTGAGTAAATTCAAAAACATAAGTCCGCCATTTGGAATCTGAGAGTGTTTCCATGTTTATTTAATCGCAATTTTATTCCCCAATTCCTTAAGAACGCTGAAAACATAAAAACCCATGTAAAAGTGGGATTTATTTACCAATAGGGAATGAAGTCTAACTTCTGAGACGTATATGACCATTACAGCAAAAAAGGTTATTAAGCTGCTAATATTTAATATTAGATGAAAGATGGTTATAAGGGGTTTATAAGAGATAATTAGTAGACTGGGTAGTTTAACGGTAGCTGGGTCGACAATTTCGGTGACGGATGTGCCAGGATCAGAGCCATAAAGAAACCTGAGGGGATCGAGAACCGATTGCAGCTAAGATCCATCATGTGAGTGAAAGGTAAAAAAATTAAACCCGTCGTCTTGGGTCAGAGGTCATCATATTTTTGTGATGATGGAAATTTCATAGTCAAGATATAATTTAAGTATCGTTCTCATCATCCGGGCACAGTTCAAAATGGTAGAGCTCGTTCCCAAATTTAGGAACATAAGTAACGAATTAATAAAGTCAGTATTTTTTATTTAACATTATCCTTATTTCATTATATTTACTTATTTTTATTTCAAAAATTTGTAGCGGTTACAATTCACTGCCTTCTCCTTTTTATGGTAGGTGGCGCTACTAGAGCCATCCGGGGTTTTCCCATGATGCCTCTCTCTCTTCCTTTCCGTGTACTTGTCTTGTGTTATTCTCTGTCTTGCGTCTTGTACCTTTTAATGTACTGTGTCGTGGAACTTAGCCATCTAATAAAAATGGTTCCTGAAATTGAATTTATTCTTCAACAGCGGCATTACATATAAACATGAGTCTCGTCTCTCTGCAAATTGATTTATTTTGTAAAAGCCTTTATGCTACTTAATGAACAGTATTTAATCAAATAAAATTCCATGGTTGTTCTTTAAAAAAATGTAGCTTGACAAGGCACCATGGTTAATGAGGAGTTTACGGTACCCACAAACTTCGTTCCTCTTAGGATCGCCAACTCTTTGCCGCCAAGAACGGAGATGAGAGAACATTTGTTTTGGTTGCGCAATAATATTTTTAACGAGTGATATGCGCGCATGCGCGGAAATTAATATTTTCATCGGTGTTTTGCACATCACTTCATATTGGGCCTCGTTTCGATTGGGCTGTTTTGTTCATCTCTTCAATGTGATTGGTCGATTCATTCGAATTTGAATAAAACTTCGTTTGGAATTCTTCGGTTTTAATATCGATTCAGAACTGTGTATTTTATTCAGTGTGTTTCGTTCCTCAATGAAAAAGCGAAGCTACTAGTTTCCTGCTATGCTGAAAGCGAATCCGCTGATGTTTTTTTAACTTTAAAAAAATTGCCCGGTACACTCTTAAAATGCCGCAGGCATTGCGGACGGAAATTCTAGTTTTCAGAATTTTTAAAAAACCTAGATTCCGAACGTTCAATGAAAAAGCGAAGCTACTAGTTTCCTGCTATGCTGAAAGCGAAGCCGCTGATGTTTTTTTAAATTAAAAAAATGTCCGGTACACACTTAAAATGCCGCAGGTATTGGGTTCTCAATCTCTCCTTTTTGATGCAATCCTGCTGCATACTGTCTCGCGATTCTTTGTAATCGGGTTCAAATTTCAGCACTCTGGTTCGCCACAGAACTCATGCAGATTTTGATGACTTTCGATGTGTTCTGTGATTGGTGCCTTTCTTTTGACTGTATTATTTACCACTTGCAGTATTGTATATATTGGTATGTATGTATGTTGCTCTTGTATATTCAGTATATATATTCTGTTTCTGTTCTTACGGACTGTCTGTCCGGATGCCCTGCGAGGTAAGACGTCTCGAGTTGAGATTGATGGTTGATTTTATAATAAAAAGGCCTCTTTTGCATTCTTGGTCTGCCTTTATTCTCTGCCCTGCTCAAACGCTATAGCTTCTGCTTTTCATAATTTTATGCCCGACTTCTTCGGCATGAAATATATCACCTTTCAGGTGACGCATGCGCAAGAGAGTAATAAAAAGCGAACTGCGCATCCAAAACAGTAGTTGGCGACGACACATGAAATTGCGCCAAGAAAAATTGGCAAGAAATAGGTGGGTACCGTTTCCAAATTCACCGCACCATATATAGCAGGCGCCAATAAGTGTCACCCATTTTGAGGCAACTTTATGATCGGATATTACGGTTGCCAGCTTCCAAAGCCTCCGAGAAAAATTGATTTTGCTGTATTTCTTTCGTAACTGCTTCGTAAGTCTCTTGCGAACGAAAGTTTTCTAAAATTTTAGTTCATTCTTTTTATATTAATCTGAAATTTTTCTAAGCATTTAAAGGAGGTAGAGTGGAATGGTTTTAATAGGTTAATCTTGTTACTGTTTGTAGGCACAAAATCGTTTACGTTTTATTTTAACCGCATTCTTAGAAAATATTAATTCTTATTCAAAAATCGATATGTCCAGTTTTTCCTTTTGGAAAGATTTGCTTGATAAAAAGTAAGAGATTCGAACCTCGAGTTATAGTAGCATGATAATATTTTAAGCTTGATTCGTCTGGTTTGATTGCCCCAGCCATTGCATTTCGTGCTTAACAAAGAGAAAGAAAAAGCGCATTATCTTGTTAATAAAACATCCAATGTTATAAAATATGTTTGCAATAAATTGAAAAATCAAGCATTTTTGTCTTTGACTTATGGAGAAATTAAAAATTCACGGTCTTGCAATTTTGTTGCACGTGGTTATGGTTTAAACGTTTATAAAATTGTGTTTAAACCTAATTTTTAAAATTTATTCAAATCAAAGAAAAAAATTGCACGGAAATAAAATTTTTATCAATGAAAAAGCTAATTTCTGGAATTTTAAAGTGGTGTTTATGAGAAGTCACGCAGTGTTACTATACATCCGAAGTAATTGAGGAAGAACCTTAAAATTTCGATTAATTTTAGTTAGTTAAAGAGATATTTAAATTTTTGAAAAACCCCTTCTTATCGAGTACCTACTACCTATGAAGTAACTACGCGCTAAATTTGGTAACTTTTGATCCTATGGTCTACCCTGTACAGCGCTTTCAATTATTTTAACATCACATAGGCCACATACTGATAGCATGTCCGTTTCAGTCCCATATTTCCCATAAGGCCAACCTATGCCATAGTCTAGGGCGTAGCCATCAGGGAAGCATATACAGAAAAATAACAACCAAATATTTGCAAATTTTTTAGCATTATTCTGAAAAGTCCTCATAAAATGATGCTTTTGTAAATTTGCATTCTTTACATTAAATATATTGAGATATATTTTTTTGTCTTCTGTGGACATTCCAGTCTCTTGCTCTTCCACTTCTTCGTATTGAAATCGATTTAATAAGATCTGCCCACTTCAATGACCCTTCAAACCTATTCACGGACAAAAGCGCAGACGAAGAAGTTCCATTTGGTATTTCAGACGATTTCATGAAATACGATGAAGCTTTTGACGTGAAAACGTCTTTCCGCTCGTTACAGTGATAGTCGGTCGAACTTTCTTGTATGACAAAATACCGTCAGATTTGAATCGCTAACAACTACCAGACTCATAATGCGAAAGAATGGTTGACCCCCACAACGGATAGATAATATCTGTAAGAGTTTGTCGCATAATTTTTGTTTTGCCTCTGACGTCATCGTACCAGTGTAGGCGCATGATTGCTATGAATTAGCTTTATGTAAGGTTATAAATAAACGTAGCGGGAAACGCGTTTAGCTAGAAGGTTGATTTTGGTGTTATTTTAAAGAGCTTCAGGATTATTACTAGGAGCCAAAGTGAGACAATAAAAATATTTATCAAAATATAAGTAAAAATCGGTATTAAATTGACAATTTCAAACTCCGCATGTTTTTTTTATTATAACATGCAGAGTTTTCCTTCGAATTGTACGAAACTTACAGAATACTTGTCAATACGTAAAAGAAACATTTTATTAAAATTTGAATTCAAAAATTTGAATATTACGGGAAGTATGAGCATCTGTAGTAAATAATGTTTTACTGCGCATGCGCGAAATGTAGTTCTACATAATGTCAACAAATGGCGCCATCAAAAGCTACTCGAAATCAAACATAAGAAAGACGCAGTTCGGGTCTGCGCCGTAGATTTTTTGTGAAAACATGGGGATAAAATGATAAAACAAGTATTTCGTATTAATATGTAATTTAATTATCCATCTCTTTAATACAATATTTATAAAGAGCAGTATAACGCTTTCAGAATAGATAAATCACAAGTTTATCGTATGTAGGAAGGGTCTGTGGTAGCTTGTGATTTATCTATTCTGAAACCATTATATGCGAAAGTGTGCGCGTACCTCATGCGTGTGACGTCACCAATTCATGCGTATTTTCGCCCGACTTTGCGACTCAGTAGTCGCTGAACTACAATTCCAATTTTCAATTTTTTTGTAACTTATGTTGTTAATCTTTATCTCTAAAATAAGACATTAGTTATGTTTTTATCATATGTAGTTACAGAGATATAGAGGATCTCCCATACAACGTTTTAGTGGCGTTTTGGCGTGTGAATGAAATTCCTTCCTGAGATCCTAATGGGAGGATCATAGCCATACGGCAAAAAAGAAAGATAAAGGAAACCTAGCGAATAATTAATGTTTTGTCTTCACCAGACTCGATTAGGCATAAATCATGAATATCTTCGCAAAAGCTGTAGCTTCACTAGGCGCCTCTGTTGTATTCTTTTTATTATTTTTTCTTCTAGTTTAATTCGAGGCACTTGACTCTTCAGCTTAGCTAAGCCTTTATCATTATTAATAAAAACTTCTTACTACAAATAGATGGCTGGTGGGTGCTATGACATTAGGGGGTCCGCGTAAATAAAAGGACTAATCAAGGGGTGAGCCAGAGGAAAAAGGTTGGGAACCCCTGAGCTACACGACGGCTATATCGGAACGGACTTGGGGATTTTTAACAATAGTCAGATGACAAGGACGAAACTCTGAGTCGGCCCTCATTCCTAAAATTTCCACGCCATACCAACAAGAGAGCATTTAACCTACAACGTCAGATTTCGTATACCCGAGACACACATACACCTGGATGGAGTCTCTTGAATCTACGATCCAGTAGTTGAGACTCTACCTCCAGGTCGCCGTTTGCTATATCAGGCAAAGTCCCTGAAAATTAATCTGTATCAGTTACGCATCAACTAACCTTCTCTTGATTAAATCCTGTTTGCGCGGTTGTTATGATTCTTACTGGCTTACATATCTTATAACAAGTGGTTAAAACGTTAAACACTAACTATGTAAATAATTTTTCCATTAAAAGTACCTGTTAGGTCATAAAAAGTAATGAATGGTTACTAATATAATAGCCCAGATCTGTCTCTCACTGATCCGGTAACGCTGTCATGTGATTTGGTTTGGCTACGTGCCAAACAGACTCAGACGATCTGTCTACGCCTATAAATAAACACGCCCCTTTGCTCTCCGTCATTAACGAACGCGCAAATCCGATTTCTGTTATGGCGTCAAAGAACTCAGACAGTTTATTTTTATTCATGCTGGATTGGAATAAATTTCAATAAAATATCTTCATATGTTTCATTTCTTTTTGCCTCGGTAAAGTTATTTATGAAAACGAAAGTTCGTGGCAATTGATTCATGGCGTTTTTTATATATAAATTGGAGCCGCGTTAACAGTTTTATTTCTTTTTTTTTGTTATTTCCTTTCAGTATTTATTTATCTTGTATCTGGTAATGCATTTTTTTCTGTTAGTGGATTTTGCCATATTTTTACTCGGACGAAACGAAAGTAATTGTTGAAAGTAAAGTTATTATTAAATGAAGGTTAGTGTCAATTGATTCATCAGTTCTGTTTTTCATGGCTTTTTTTAAATTTATTTCTTAAGCACTCTGTCAATGTAAATGAGATTTTCTACTACAGTGACCTCTCACTTATACGCTCTCTCTTTTATGCGCGTTTTTCACTTATGCGCGTTTTTTCGTGGTCCCGGACAGGGATATAGGAAAACAATGATAACTCTTATTCATTTATGCGCCGCACTGAAAAAGCACCTCTCACTTATGCACGTCGCAAAAAGTTTCTTAGTTCAAAGAGTTTTTCTTCAGCAGAACAAAAATCCTTTTTATTCTGCTTTTAGGAATGCATTCCCTTGCCCATATTGTTCAAATTCCAGGAACACATTCCTCTACCTTATACACAGGGGTGTACGTGGGGGTTCTTGTGATTGACGTCAGTAAAAGTCGCATTTATACAGCAGCCAGTTAGAGAGGTTAGTACGGCACGTAGCACGTGGCATTGATCGCTTACGAAAGAATCATCTTTGTAGTTTTTGTTAGATGGTTACGTTTTAAAATGGCGGGAAATTGGAGACATTGCAGCGGAAATAAATGGTGGTGAAGAAGATGAAGAGGAAGATAAAGATGATGAAGAAGATGCGGCAAAAGTTCCCCCAACACACACAGTAGCGTTAGAATCATTAGAAACTCTGTTTGACTATTTTCAGTTCAATTCCGGATGTGGAGGAACTTTTTCACGTCTTGATGAACTTGAAAAAACTCTTTTTGAAAATTCACGAAAACGAAAAAGCAATCCTCGATTATAAATTATTTTGTGAGAGAGGAATAGGAGTAAAACGAAATTTGGGTATGTAAGCATTTCCATTTTCTTTGTGTTCTTAAAAAAATAATTAAGGGAAGTTATACACGTATTTGCATTTTGAAACTAATCTTATTTAGATTTTTCAGTAGTATATACATATTGTGACAAAATCGTCTTGTGGGTGTACGTGAATGCAGTCCAATAAGCAGGATTACAAAAACAAAACTCTCTATTTTACAAGTATTATAAGCAAAGAAGCGTAACACAAGTATTAAAACAGCACTAGTGAAAATTCACAACAGAGATTACCATCAAATCTCAACACAGCGCTCAGATTTCCTATTAGCTCACCAGCTTGCTTGTAGATCAAGAGCCAACTAACTCTTCTTGGCTTGAGAGCTTGCCTTTATACTTTTCAACAGGAAGTGACTTCATTTTGTAGGAAGTGACGTAATCTCTAGAAAGTTCATGAAACCAGTAGAAATAGGTGGAAAATTTGAGGTCCTTCTAGAAAATTCCCTTTGTCGCCAACTTTGCCGCCAAGTCGTCAAAATGGTCGCCAAAGTCGCCAAATTTATCGACAAGTCGCCAAGTTTGTCGCCAAGTCTAGCATCTCAGAAAAACGACTTTATAGCTTTGTAACATTAATTAATTAATTAACTTACAATAACTTACATTCATTAATTAACAATATACGTACTCTGTATTGATGTTTCACTTTTAAGCTCCCTTTTGTGGCTTTTCACTTCTGCACGTTTTTTCGCTGTCCCCTGCGCTCGCGCATAAGTGAGAGATCACTGTATAACTTTCGTTAGTAGATCTGTGAAAATGGGATGAGATATGTTTGGAGCGCTGAAAGCCTGTCTTAGACGGACACAAATATTCTAGTAATTAAATATGAGTGTTATTTCATGATAGATAAAAATGAAATTTAAAAAAATTATTTTACTTTTTTAGAAATAAATTAAATCAAAAATAAATGGCAGCAAAAGATATTGTTGTGTAAGTAGATAATTATTATTAAAATTTACTTAAATTTAAGCAATTAAATTTCACAAGTTAAAAGTTAAAGTTTTAACTTAAACAAATCGTATAGTAGCTAGTAACTGAAATACACTAGAATTTTACTTTCTTATAAATTTGCTAATCAAGGCATATAACATCATACCAATAACACAGATCCATTCCAGACACTCTTAAAATACCAATTGAGAAGCTAGCTAATGCCATGAATGATCCAGGACACAAAATAAGGTATACTAAGCATTTTTATTACACTTCTTGATTATAACAAATTACACAACTATACTTCTTGACTATAATTAATTATTACAAGCTTAATCTTGGCATATAATTGCATATATCTTAATAAAACACAAGCGCATGGCCATATAGTTCTGAGTTAAATTTAACAGACAAGAAATTTTTACGTTAACCTGATTATTATAAGGAAGCTCCTGATCCTAGGTGATCACCTAAATATTTGAAACTAGTTTCAAAACCTTAAACTTAAAGTTTTCAATTAAGACCATTTACAATCTAATATTTTCTAATTTTTACAACATCAAGCTGATCGACAATGAGCAATACAGAAATACAACATATTTAAACAAACACATATTGTCTCGATCCTAGATTTATCATTTACTCAATTTGGGTGGGTTATTAATTTTGTGAAAACATCTCTTAATATAAGTTCAACGCACTCTAAATAAATCCACCACCAAAGTCTGTGTCACAGCCTAACATTCTATCATCAAGAAATATTTTTTTTACAAGTTGACCATGTAGGAGACATAAGGAAAAATTAATAAATGAAGAACTTATCTTGATGTACCGCCACAGGAAGCGTCCCCCTGGGACATGGGAACAGACGTGGAATCGCCAACTTGTGATGATTCGGCGACACGGAATTCCTGATCACAGTACTGCCTCCAGAACCTTGACTCTCTTGTAGGATCCACCGCTAAACACTGCGCCTGGAACGTCGTAATTTCAGCTAACACTTGGGGCTGGGCGATTCCTCCACTTTAGGACCTATCGACCTTTTCTTTCACCGCCTCGGACCTGCTAAGGTAAGCGTGAAGGGCTCCATTATTCCCGTAACCTGCTGACCGTCTTGAAGATTTAGTCGATTCTTTCTCGCGTCATCGGCAAGCTATTCCAATCGTTCCAGCAAGGGCTCCTCGTTGCTAAAAAACTCTTCTTCCGTCTCGCCTTTTCCCTCTTTTTTTTCTTTTAACCCCGCCTTATATTTCCAAGTTCTCTTTCCAGCCAAGAAATTCACGCCTTCAAAATCATCCCTCATTGGCTAGGTCAGAGAAATGCACGCCCCTACTTATCTTCCATTGGGCCGTCAGCTACAATTTTTATACTCCCACTTCGTTAATCTAACCCCTAGGTAATTATCTGTATGTCACCAGAGGAATAAAGAAACGTAAAGTTAATCACACTGCAGCAGTTCCGGCTGGGTCAAGGCGTCACCACCTGCAGGGTAGCATAACCTTGATTACAAAAGTCTGTCCATCTGTTGTCCCAACACGAAGAAAGGTCCATTCGTGCGGAACCGATGTATGTGTTTACCTCTTTTAAGGAGGTAATCCATCACCAACTGTTGCCGTTGTCGCAACCCCTTTTGAACCGTCCGTTTTTAAAGAATACTATGCCTTCTCTTTCTTCTCTTGCAACAAAGGAAATCATCACACCTCTACAGCTGTTGCAGCCTTTCACATAGCAAACAAAATATCCTACATAGAAATTTCACTCATATGAATGGGGAAGGGGGCTGCAATAAAAGTATTTCATTACTCCGTTCAGCAACCCACAAGAATTTAGCTAATTTAAACAACAGATTTTTCTGTTGCTAAGAAAATTCACAACAATATGCGTGGAATGAAATATTAGAGCTAATGCTTTCGATCACTTCGTGAAAATTTCTCAAATAATACGCCATTTTTTCGGCCTTAAAATAAAAATTATTATTTCATTATACTAAGGAAAACTTTTTTAAAAGACTGAGAAAGATTAATCTAAAAAATTGCTTAAACAAAAAATATATATCTACTGACTTGCGCTTATTTCTATATTAAAAAAATATGAAATCCGATATAAAAATGCTCGCATCTATATCCAATAAAATATCCCGTAGTTCGCCTACAAGCAACGCTGAAAATGAAATTTTTCATCATCCTCTGTTCCTTTGAGATTAATCATCTCCTTCCTATTTTATATCATAGATCCCCTCAACTGATTTTTTTCTTTGGAAAATGCTGATACAATAGATTTCGTCAAATAAATCGGAGCCATTTCTTATGGTTGGAAGGCTCCACTTGAAGTGAATTAATGGTCTTATATAACTTCTGCTCATGCTTTCAATTTCCTACTAAAAATGTATTAAATTTATTTAACTTCATTTAACCATGAAAACAAAGTAAACAAGATATATCAAAATGCAATTCCTGACTAAAAATTCATCAATTAAACAAAATAACCAAATCTAAAATAAAATCTAAAAAATTAAAAATACTAGAGATAATAAGAGCAAAAGGAAAGTTTACATTTAGATGTAAATTACATCTAAATTTGGGATTTACATTAGATGTACATTTAGATGTTTTTAGGTACATTTAGATGTTAACATGTAAATGAAATCTGTTGCTATCAAAACTATTGAAAAAAGGAAATCCAAGAGTTTTCAACAATTAAATTAGTTGCTTGGCTATGGATAAGCTTAGCCAGGTTA
>BGPR01029327.1:0-19349 GCA_013235015.1 Araneus ventricosus | reverse complement strand
TTTAATTTCGTAAACAAAATATTATTTTTATGACCACTGATTTAACATTATAACAAGCTAAAGTACCATTATATTCGTTGGTGAAACATAACAGTTACCTCGGTTTTCTACTTTCCTTTCATAAACATTTTTTCTTTTTATGACCATTAATTTAACAATATAACAATCTGAAGTAGCATATTTCGTTGGTGTTACACGAAAAGTTACCGAATGTTTTGATTCGTGAACAAAAACTTCGATTCGGAACCTTTGCTCTATTGGTGTTTTAATATTCATATGGTATACAAATTTTATTCATCTGGCGTACATATTTTCTGTTAATTTTTTTAATAAAATCATTTAAATTATTGTATAATTTTAATCATATTATTCTCTCTATTTCTTGCCTTTGTAGACTTACTATTTGTCATAGTATTAGTCGAGTCTTGTTTCAACATCATTTTTTCTGAAATCCATGCTCCGAAATTCATGAAAGGGAACAAAAGAAATATAAAAAATTCAAACCCAAAAATTTCGTACTTCAACGATTAATCAACATTTTATTTCAACTATTTACACAGCATTACATTAGCTTAATTGGTTTACATTGCACTAATTTAAATAGGAGAAGTGTTAAAAATTGTATGTCTTGGCTTCTTTTTTATCCAAAATGTAAAATACTAAACAGTGGTTGCTAGCGCGTTGCAAGCGTTTAGGTATTTTAACTTTTAATTCTAAAATAATCAGTAATGCATATTGACGCCATTTACATTTCTGAATTTTTTAATTAGACTTGAATAGTTTTTTACTGAAATAATAAAATAGTTCACTTATTATATTTTTGATTTAAAGTAGGTAAGTTTTCTAAATAATTAATTCTTTGAAATTTAACTTTGAAATTAGTTTTTTTAATTACTTTTCATGCCTTCCTACTCACATTATTATTACCAAGTGTGGCTTGTTAACAATAAAACAGATCGTGTCTATAAAGTGAAACTAAATTAAAATGTGGTAAAATTATTTTCGAACCTAATTTGAAAGAAAAATTTTAAGAAATAACTGAAATAGAAGTAAGCTTAATTTAATACTAGTATTGTTAAAAGTTAATTTATGCTAAAATTCATCCTTTTTTTGTTTTGTTTCTAGAGGAAACATCAATAACTTTTATATGGATGTTCGAGTGATTATTGAAAAATGTTTTAACTGTTGGAATCATTCACTGCATGCGCATCTTGCATGCAACCTATCCTAATTCGAAGTGCATCTAAGCAAAAATTTTATTATTTTGTATGTTGGAAAGTTGAGTTGAGGCTTTGATGTAGTCATAGAATGAATAGATGAAAACAAAAATATTTTTCTTTAGGTGCAGTGTGATGTATATTTTTAAATGGGAATATAATTGCAATGATATTGTTTGTGTTCCTTCAAGCTTTCAGAGTCTTATTCTAGTGCCGGAAATGAATTATGGGTAAGAATCCAAAATTACGATAGCAAAAAATATTCACAAAGCCTTTTGTCATTTGTAGAAATTGATGAAACAAATAATTTTGATTAGAAACTTGAATTCAGATTAAACTTTGAGAAAAAGTTGTTATAAATTAATTTTTATTTACTACTCGCTGATATACCCGATATTGCTCGAGATTAATTCATTAATTTAAAAAAAATAACTATTTGATTAATCGTCAAGAAATCTTCACTGAAACGTTCATAATGCTTTAGTATTTGTGTACGAAATTTGAAGTATTTATAACATAAAAAGGCTAAAAAGGTTACACCTAACACGTTTGGACGAATTTTCTGTTTGTTTATTTTGGGTTAACAGAACTTCGCACCTAGGATCCACTTTCGTTCTCCGGTTACTCTCCAATTTAAATAATCGCCAAATCCATTGCATACTGTATCAAAATTTAACCGATAGTGATTGTCTAAAGCGTTTGGTTTAAAATTTAACCGCTAAACAAGTCTTAGAAGTCCCCAAAAAGAGCAATAACGAACAATCATGGCAGCCTTTCCAAAAAAAAAAAGAAAAGAGGCTTTTATTTTAATTAAACACTGAGAGCTACAGCAATAACATCAAATTTAATATTTTCAAATATAAAAAAATCAAATTTAATATTTTCAAATATAAAAAATCAAATTTAATATTTTTAAATATCCTTAAGCCACAACTTTAAAAAACTCTACTTTAAACATTAAATAAAAGTCTTCAAATGGAGTGTTGAAATTTCGATGATTTTCATTGACGAAGCATTATACCGGAAGTCGGTCGTTGCAGAGGACATTTTACATTACCCCAAATAAACAAAGCAGAAAACTCGACCATAAAACTAGGTGTTGATGACTACGTGGTGTAAACGTCATATCGTAGAAAGTAAAAATATATTTAATAATGGCACTCGACTGAATATCAACGCCCACTTAAATAAACACATTTTTGCAAATATGTATAATATCTTTAATGTAAAAAATACGTTTATATAATATACCGTTATACACAAAACCTTCTTATCTTCCGAAAATTTATTCTTAATTAAAATTAGAATATCAGTTGCACCTGACAAATTTTTCAATCTCAAAATGACTTGAAAAATCACAGACTGTACCAAAATAATTTTAGAAACGGGCAAAAGATAAAAGATATTTTTCCCCATAAGTTATTAATAATTTTTAAAGAATAATATAAAATTTAATTAAACAAAGTGTCAACTCTGAGGGTAATGAATAAAATGATTTAAAATATCCATAATATTTTTGTTCAATAGGAATGGCAACATGAATGATAAAATAGTCTTATCTAAGTGTGTTAATTAATAAAAGAAGAACTATGTAATTAAATGTCACATATCCTTCACTAACACCTTCCTTGTACTTCATTAAATTGTCAGCAAAATGTGAAGAAAATTTGTTCAGTACTTTGGAATTTTATAACATGCAGATTATTTATGATTTTCACTTTTATTTATGTAGATCTTTCTTTCCAACGATAACTTTTCCTTTTTTAAATTTTAGAGTCGCAAAATGATTTTTTCGCCCGAGAAAGCATTGCAAGAGGAAAATATTTTAAAGCCCCTATTTCAACAACAACGAAAGGCCGCCTGGTGAAAAGGTCTCAGCTTCGGGGATGGAGAACTCCAGATTCGAACCCCGATTCTACTGAAGATATGCCGTGTATGTGGGCTTGTTGCATGCGAAATCATTCGTAGTGGGTCAAAAGTCATTCCGCGGGTGTGGTGCCCGGCCGCGTATAGGCATACTGTAATCGAGTAGAGCACCATTGTAACTTTGGAGGCTCTGATTGGACAAGCGAAACTGACGTCACTCTTCTGCACATCGCATCAACAGTGAGACATTCGTATCTTGTTTATAGTTTTTAAAACTCTAAATACTAATTTTTTCTCCAAGAAATTGCCTGAACTTGTTTTCAAAAGGGGAATCTTTCTTCTTCTTTTTTTAATGTCGTTAGATTTGCTTTAAATTCTTTCTTTGTGAATATATTGTCATGTATTTTTTTGCCCCTTTTGAATATAGCCATGTTTTAAAAATGTGTAACAGATGGCAGCACTGTAGCTTGCACATTTATAGTAAAACCTAATGCATTTATAGTTAATTCCTCTAATATTTTTTTTCGCTTTATACTCGTTCTAAAACTGCTTTGAAAGTTCTTTCTAAATTTTACTTCAAAATTTAATTTTAATAACTTTTTACAAAACTCAATGTTGGTTAAAAAATACTAAATTTTGCTTGAATCATTGAAATACGATTTTCAACCTTTTACTGAAATAAGACAGGTTATTTTTAATAACCTTCCTTTTTCATAAGTCGTAATCGATTGTCATAATAAAAGATTGGTTCAATTTACTTTTTTAACTCCTGTTAGAAAATCTTGATGAGCACTCCTGTTAGAGATCTTGATAGTCATTCACTGTTTTGTATTTTTATTCGTCTTAACATGTAAACAATATTTAAAACACACGTTTTATTTTTAACTATTTGCAAATATTGCAGTTGGTAATATTTTTTATTTGTTGCTGTATTAATGAGATAGTGAAATCATACTAAGTATTTCGTTTGCATGAGTTTGTGAGAAAGTCAAGCGAATACATAATTAACCGTTATTGAAAATGAAATGAAATGAGATAAAATAAATCTATTTAAAGTTGTTTTACTTTGGAGTAAAAATCTTATAAAGGTCATGTTAGAAATTACACTGCTAAAATTGTGTGAACATAAATCTAATATTCATAAATTTCCATAGGCAAATTGAGATTTGCAATAATAACAGATTTGTCTTGCTGGTTTATGACAGAAAGATATCTTAATTAAATTTTAAAATATTGAGTTTTTGAAACAAAAATGTGAATAAAAAACTTTAATAATCATTTTAAAAAATTAAATTAATACAAAAAACAATTTTACACCGAGTATAGACAAAAGCAATGTAATATAAAATACATGAGAACTAGGACTCCAAGAAAAGGAAACACTGCCTCTCTGAAAATATAAATTTAAGTAAGCCAAATGCTAAATTGCACCGCTCCAGTCATTAATAATTGCCAATTCTAAAAAAATTAAAACTTGAATGCCAAATTCAGTGTATCAAACTAATAATTCAGCTATTTGATTCCCACTAAAATGACAAGAGCATTACTAATATAATAGCCCACATTAAATCAATTAGAAGAAAGATTCCCCTCTTGGAAACAAATTCAGGCAATATCTTGGAGAAAAAATTAATATTTAGAGTTTTAAGAACTATAAACAAGATAAGAATGTCTCACTGTTGATGCGATGTGCAGAAGAGTGACGTCAGATTCGCTTGTCCAATCAGAGCCCTCCAAAGTTATAATGGTGCTCTACTCCAGCACATTATGCCTATATGCGGCCCGGCCTACCCAAGACGGGTGTAAGGCCGGGAGAGGACCAGCGGGGAGTTAGTCGCCCCACCAGCATGTGGAGGACGGGATTTATTAAGTGATACAGGCATTGCCCGAATAGGGGCAGTACTTTTAAATACAAGAGAGCTGGGAGTATAAACATGGTTCGACCCACCTCGGTGGGGAGAGAATAGCTTGATTTGTATGTACTCAACCACCAAGTGTGGCGAATAATACTCAGAAAATAAAGAATGGCAAAATGAAGGATCTTTCTTTTCATTTAAAATATAAACACATTCCTAACGCAATAAATTTAAAAACTGCTTGGGCAAGCACGGGACAACAAAAATATATAAATATTGAAAAAGAAACAAACAAATAAACACAGAAAAAGCAGTATAAATCAGATATATAAAAAAGTCAATTTTTTTGAAACCCCACAATATAAAAACAAAACATACTCACAAATAACACTACATATCAAAGGACGCGGAAATTTGGAGAAGGGGATGCCAGCCTAGGTGTCATCCTCGTCACCTGATTGCAGTCCAATATTAAAAGGTATATCCCAAAATAGCTCTCATGGTGCTTCAGAACGGGACATTATGATAACTAAACTAAACTAAGTTCAGGAGCAGTGGAACAAAGAGAACGAACTGTTCCTTTAACAAGGCTACACTTTCCTAAAAGCAAATGAGAAGGAACATATTTAATATCGCCCATCGCAATCCGAGGGGAAAGGCATCGTGGAATAAAGAAGTTTATTAAAAGTTCCACCTTTCCAAAGTGTATCCCAAGAACAATTTTGATTGGTTACGTTAGACTGAAAGTGTCATAAAGAACTTCGTGACATCGGCGATGGTAGCTTTAAACATCAAGTGCAAAGTCTCTTTGTTCCTATGCGGGAATCGTCCCTTACACTAAGTTAATGTCTATCTACAGGGGTCGATCAAGGTTTTTTTAGGGGCCCATTTTTGTGAAAAAAATTTTTTTTTGCGAAAAATAAAAATATTTTTGTGAAAATTTTTTTTCATGTAAAACCTTCAATTTTAGCAGTCATATTTCTATATTTTACGTTTAATATCAAAAGTACTTCATTGAATTTCAGTCAAAAATTTTAAAAAGGGATCATTTTTATAAAATGAAATTTTGTAAAAGGGCCGTTTTTACGAATTTGAATTTTGTGAAGGGGCCGTTTTTGTGAATTTGAGTTTTATGAAGGGGCCGTTTTCATGAAGCGGAATCTTGCGAAGGGGCCGCGACACGGCCCCAATTTTTGCCTGGATCGACCCTTAATCTATATACTCAATATTAATGCATTTATTAGTTAAAACTGAAACGAAGAACCTAGATATTCTTCATAGCAGTCTATCGGTTGGGATCCTATCTGTATCACTACATCGAGTTTCTACTGTGCTAACCTCCGATGCAATTGCGGAACGTCCTAAGTATTCACTATATTGTAGAATGACGGACGGATTATGGAGATGTATAATATCAGACAATGTATATCTGATGATACACGATTGATCGCGCTCCAATAGCGACGGAGATTGGCGAACCATATTATCAGAATGATCAAATAAGCTGGAATTGAAATTATAGTCACATCGGACAATAGGGTAGATATCTGCGCTGAGAATCCCTGGTGGAAGCAATGGTGGCAGATAACATTTATTTTCAAATCTGAAATTTACACGTTTCTGGATATTCTGTTACGTCGAAATATTTTAATTCTTTTAAGTATGTATTCATACCACTTTTCTGTATTTAAAAGAAAGCAATCTTTGACAAAATTAATGTGAATAAACAAGGTGCTTTATATATACGATAAAACTTTCAAATTTCATTAAAAATGAGCAATTGCGATTTGCACTATGGTCCAAAGAATAATCATATTTTTTAAAACAAAAAACTTGTTATCCCAAAAGTCACCAAAAGAGGGCGCTGCAAAGAAATAAGAGGACAACGTAGCATACATTGATTTATTTAGGTAAAAATTGTTCAACATAATCTCCACTACATGATATGGTACAAATAAACCAAGTCACAACACTTGTGACATCTGAGTATGTCATACCTGACTAGATTCTACCAATTACCCGCAAAATGGCATTTTTGAGTTCCGACAATATGGAAAAGAAAAGCTGGAACCAGACGACTTTAAATAACCCCACAGTCACAAATCTACCGGAGACAAGTCTTGTAATCGTGAAAGGCCACTTGATCTTTCAACGTCTACTTATCTCTTGGTTTTTCACCAAAACTATCCAAAACTAATGTTTTCTCTGAAATTGCACCGTTGGGGTGAGCTCCACCATTCATGAAGGTTAGTGCAGCCAGCAGGGTTCATGCAAAAGAGCTTAACCTTCCAGTGGGCGCCCCTATACCAACATGAAAGATCACACGTCTTTCCTAGATACTCTATTGTAAAATATCAATTTTTAAGACGGTAGTTATTAAAATTAGGTTGTAATTGGGTAAGGATTAAGATGCACAATTATTTGAAACAATTTTTATTTCAAAAGGAATGGAAACATGTAAAAATAAAATACAAAAACTATAAAATTAACGATGAATAACCTGAATGAAGTGAAAATAAAATAAATGATTTTGCCAATACTTCAACGGAAATATTTACATTTATAATATAAAACTGTAAAAACAATATAGAACTAAAAAAAACAATTGAAATGTAGATATAAAAAGCAAGAAGTCAGTTTCACAGTCATTTCATTGCAACGGTCGTGCGCATCACTGAAATACGAATAGCAGATTTTCGCAGAGTCTTATTAACACTTCGAATTCCAAACGATGACTAACATTTCGTCGAAAGGAACTGGAAGAATAGCCAAGGTCATGCTTTCGCAGCACCCTCTGATAAAAAGATATAAAATGAAATTCTTCTCTAGTGTTACTCTCACATATGCGAGCCCTCTGGAAGATTAATCAATCAACAGTACGTGATCTGGTAATAGTAGCAAGTTACTGGTATCGAATGAAGAAGCCATGTTCATCCAGGTACTTCAATAAAAACCCACTTCGGCTTTTCTATCAAAAGCAAGTAGGGTCAGGCGGGGCAGTTGGGAACACTAAAAAGCATGTGCTTTGGTTAAAACACTCTAGAGGAAGAAGACGAACACTTTCCTACTTTTGCGGTGAATATAGAGACAGCGGGGAAAATGGGAACAAGTACTAATTGGGAACGGTGACTAACTGGTGACTTAGCACTGGTGAGACCATAACGAACTGAAAAGCATGTGCTTTGGTTAAAGCACTCTAGAAGAAGAAGACGAACACTTTCCTACTTTTGCGGTGAATATAGAGACAGCGAGAAAAATGGGAACAAGTAGCAATTGGGAACGGTGACTACATAGCTCACTGGAGAGACCCTAACGATATGAAAAGCATGTTCTTTGGCTAAGGCGCTCTAGCCCTTTAAGACCGAACCTGCACGATCGTACGGGTTAGGCTTTAGCTTATATTTCTGTTTCTGGTTAGTTATATGCAATAAATGCCGGAAGAAATAATTTTTCTTGTTTCTAGAATTTCTATAGATCTATTTTTCTCATTGGATGGCAGACATCGTACATTTTTGAGTTGTAGTCGGCATTTAAACAATTCGTTAAAAAATACGTCCGGTCTTAAAGGGCTAGAAGAAGAAGACGAACACTTTCTTACTTTTGCGGTGAATATAGAGACAGCGGGGAAAATGGGAACAAGTAGTAATTGGGAACAGTGACTACATAGCTCACTGGTGAGACTCTAACGAAATGAAAAGCATGTGCTTTGGTTAAGACACTCTAGAGGAAAACACTTTTACTTCTTTTTTCAATGTTATTTGGTAACGTTTATTACCTTTAATTTGAAACTGTGTCGAGAAAAGTGAAATCAAAATTTCTCAAGTTTCATTTTTCGTTCTCTACTCCGGTTATATGCAAGCTAAGTTGCTGATTAATATATTTCTTAGATTTGTAGGATATAAAGATTAAACGGAAACTTCAATTTTCGTCTTTGGATTTCATCTTGAGGAACAGGTCAGTGTTCTTAATTACCCCTGAAAAGTTTTACTGCGGGGTAATTTGGAACATGCTTCTAAAGTAACAAAAACCTGTATTTTCTAAGGCTGTAGGAAGCATGCTTACAACCAAATTCATCAATTTTTAAATGTCCAAGGAAAACTTAATTTGCAACATCTGATTAGATCTGCTATCTTTAAATAACTTCAGAAACCATAAAGATTATTAATAAAAACGTTTACCACATAATATAGTTTTAACAATTAAACTAATTATTATTATTATTTTGAGATAGTATTGTGCCGATACTTAACGATTGATAGAAGGTTCTTGAAAGTTTTCACCAAATTTTTCAATGAAACTAAAGCATAGATGATTCAAAGTCTTATTTCAAACCCTAATGAAATGCCTTAATCTATTAATTAATTATTAATTAACGGATTTAATTAACAAATAAAATAAGCTAAATAAATTTCTTTCCTTTAATACAAAATATTCAATACCAAAAATATTTTAATGCTTCATTATTAGAAAAAAAAATGTGCTTTAAATTTTTAAATAAACCCTGTAAATAATCCTCAATTTAATGAAAATTAAAATCAATTTATTATATAATCTTGCGAAATAACTTAAGATGTTGTGTTTTCTATATATAACAGGAAAAATCTCTCTTAGTTAATACCAATGTATCTAAAGTAATAACGCTATTCCTTTCTTTGTAAAATAACGGAAGTTCAGTTGCAACCGAACGAATTTTATAATTTAACGAATCATTTGGATGTTTGCTCTGCGCTTAAAATAGAAACCACAACTCCTCTGATACGTTACTGAGCTGTCCAAATCTACTGAATCAACAACGGCTTTGAAAAACTCAGTCAACAATGAAACCATGTAATAGGAAATGAGTCTGAGCTTTCATTTCCAACAAATGAGCCGGGAAAGTTTAAATTGAAATAGTCTGTGAAGTTTTTTAAAGGTAGCAAATGTTTTTTTTACCAGTAGCTTGTGGGTGTTCTAAGTAATTAACTCACTCATCTGTTGGGACTGTAGTTTGATCCAGTTTTGATTTTACTGTGAGAGATGCTTTATTTTGGAACTGTGACGATTCAGTTTAAAGAAATTTGAAATGAGATTTTAATCAGACCAAAGTTGTGACATAGAGAAATACGATGAGGAATGATGAAATGTATTAATCATCATTGTAAATGGAGGCTATCTAGTTAGCTGTATTTTATTGTGTTTGAGAATAATTCATCGGATTTATCACATTTTCTTCTGTAGAAGTGATGATCACAGTAGCCTGGCGATAGGGTTTCGGGGTAGGATTGGAGAATTGCTTGTTAGAGATCAAAATCCACCCAAACTCCAACTTATATGCGGGTCATTAAATCTGCTGCAATGCATTAAATTACTCGTGCCTAGCTTTTGTGTGGCGTAGAAGTTTGGAGACTCGAGTACCATTTCATGTTAATTCTGTGCCAGCCGAATTATTTAAATTTGATATACAGGAAGGTGACAGAATAATGTAAACACTTTAGGATTTGCACATTTTTTCGAATATCTCCGGAAAGGTTGAATTATTTTATTTTGAACTTCGCCCCTGTAAATAGGATGCTTGAACATGCACAGTGAAGATTCGATCACGAGGGAATTTAGGGGACTGATCAGAAATTGATGAAGAAGAAGTGATTTAGGTTCACCCCGTTTAACAGAAAGCTGATAATGATTTGCAACTTTCATCAATGGTTTTGTTCGATGTGCACAATATTTACGTGTATTTTCGAAAATTGGCATGAAATTTCTAGAAGCTATAAAAGTTTTCTTAAAAAGAATCCAAATTTTCCTGCATGTTTTTTTCTTATAATATGCAGAGCTTGTAACCAAGATTCAAGTTTAAAAAATATCAATTTGGGCAAGAACCCTCACCATTGAGCTTCTTTTAGAGTGCAACCGAAATTCTCTTCGCTTCAATGCCGATGTCTTTCTGAATCTCAACGGTATTTAACTGGATTTTTCATATAAGTTGCCCTATAGTATTTAACTGGATTTTTCATATAAGTTGCCCTATATATCTGACTTTGAAGATATGAAAGAAAAATTATGCTATATTTCGCACATGCGCAGTAAAGAATTATTTATTACAAATATACATATTTACTCTAATATTCAAAGTATTTACTTCAAATTTTAATGCAATGTCTCACTAACTTGTCGAGTATTCTGTAAATTTAGTATAATTTGGTTGGCTTCGTGGTTATTTGTTGAAAACTGAGACGTCAAAAATATTTAAGCAATACTATTAGCACATCTAAGAAAACTGAACTTGAATCTCAAGAGAAAATGAAAATTTCTGAATAATGAATGTGTTCTGGATAAAGCAAAGCGAAAATGCAACATAGCAATTAGCAGTGAAAACGTCCTATTTCTGGTAAAGCAGAAAACGTATAGAACCAATTTAACTTTGCTTTAAAAGCGTACAAGAATTATCCTTAAACCTCATAAATTTGAGTCCTTTTCTTTTGGAAGAGACATTTGCATATGTCTTCCTTTTCTTTGGTATATTTAAATTTCCCAATGGTTCGCGCTCTGTTTTCCATTTCCTAAAGAGCAACAGATTCACTGGCATGAAGAATGCCTCTTTTTGAATGTATATTTAGTATATTGTAATGTTTCAAAGGGGTTTGAAAATCAGTTCTTGTAAGAGAAAAGCTTTAAATGCTAATTTTAGAAGGAGGAGAGGGACATAAAATACATTGTCGAGAAAAGTTTAGAAAGTCTATTCTCTAGATGTATAACAGTTGAATGATGTTTGAGCCCTTTCATTACAAAGTTGCCGATTTAGTGTCATTCACATATAGCTGTAACTTACAGCTTAAACTTACAGCATAAACTTACAGCAGTTAAAATGAATTCTGGTATTTGTTGAGAATAATGAAAATATTCAGTATTCTCTTTATTTATAACTTGCGCTATCAGTTTCAATCGTATCAGTGACGTCTCATTAGCTTAGAAACGAGTAACGCTTCAAAAAGTTAAAATGAGTTCTGAAATTTGTTTCAAACAATAAAATACCTCAGGCGTTCTCAACTTTTTAGTATTTTGAACTTCCCGTATCAGTTTAAATAGTGTCAGTGGCGTCTTATTCGTCCCAAAACAAGTAGTGCTTCAAAAAATATCTATCATCGTCTGAAATATAAACCATAATGAAATGACTATCCCTTTCTATCGAAAATAATTTACTTGACAAATATTAATTTTTTTGTATTTTAAATAGTTTAAATAACCAATATTTCATATTTTTCATTTTTGTTACCTTGAAAAATTACCCTTTGAAGAGTACTGGCTTTACTGTTCTGCACATACAAGTGTCTCAGTCTCTTCACATATTCCATCATTCCCTAAGCAAAAATGTTTGCTATTGTGTTCTCTACCACCTCTTAAAGTTTGTACCATCTATATATTTAAAATAATTTGGTAAAACATTCTTCACCGAATCCGCCAGCCTCTACCACCCGACCGAGTTTGACAATTTTTGCTTCATTTGAAAGGTTATGACGTCTAGATATGCCATCAAGTGTCGCCTGCCCTCCCATTTTTGTAAATCGAAAAAACTCTTTCCCACTGCATATTCTCTATGGGGAAAAACCTCTGGACAGTTCACTAGCAGCAACCACTCTACGGATTTCGACATTTGTTTTTATTTGAAAGGTTATGACGTCTAGATTTGTCATCATGGGTCGCCTGACCCCACCCCTATTTCGAACGAAATAGAAAAAAATACTTCTCCACCATACATTCTATATATGTTTTTTCGATTTCGTTCGAAAATGGGGGTTGGTGGGGGCAGACGACCTTTGATGACATATCTAGACGTCATAAGCTTTCAAACGAATTATCTGAAGACTTTCATGCCGAAATTCGTGAAAAAGTTATACGAAACATTGCAACTAGATGAGGTTTATTGAGAGATTTTACAATTTTAAAGGAATCTATTGTCTACAAAGAATAAGAAATCTATTATGGTTTTATGGTCTGTTCCACTGATCTTTATGCAGAATTTAAAACTGAAAAAAGTAGTGGTTGAGAGCCTCGATGCAGCGAGGTGGCAGGGGCAGTGCTGAGCAGAGTGGGTGCTGGCCGCGAACCCGCCTGGAGGGCGGCGAGAGCGTCTAGTGAATTTTAAAACACTCTGCCTTAATGCTGCAAGAAACAGACTCCGATAGCGATGGAAGCAAGCAAAATGCCTCAGGTGAGGGATAATGTCAAACTGTGAATCAGCATGGGAAAAAGGCATTATGTCTATGTTGGGCAATGAATTGCCTTGTAAAATTTCATTCAAGGAAGGTTATTTTACAAACGGTTAGGTGAAAGATAAAATCCACGATCCATTTATACTTAAACTCGGTTCTTTCACCCGGAGGACGGAGGAACATTGAATAATTTCCATCCGTCTTCTTCTCCTTCCTTTGCCTCGTAGAAGTCTGTCGGAGCTATCAATTTGTAAGACGCCAAGGTAGAATATCGATGGAAATAAAGATGCAACAGGTGGAGGATTACATCAAACTGTAGATTAAGCAAAAAGATCAATTTTCAGGGTGGGAAGAAAGGATTAGGATATGTTGCATAACAAATTATTATAAAAATCCATCTAAGAAAGATTATTTTAACTACGATTAAAATTAAATGTGGGTGTGTTTTGAAAAAGCACCGTGATACAACTTAGGCGATAAAGATTTTCGAGGCGACATCTCCTCAAAAATATTTTTCCATCTTTCGATTCGATTAATATTAAATAGTTCAAAGCGTTTACATCAATGTGTAAATGCCAATAGATAACAGTTCTTTTAACGACGATTAAAATTAAATGTGGGTGTGTTTTTGAAAAACACCGTGAGACAACGTAGGCGATAAAGATTTTCGAGGAGACATTTTCTCAAAAATATTTTTCATCTTGCTATTCGATTAAGATTAACATAGTTCAAAGCGTTTACACAAATGCGTAAATGCCAAAAGATAACAATATTTGAATACATAAATATTGGTTGTGTCTAGTAATGGAAATTTTCGCATTTATTTATAACATAAAATATCTGTAAGAAACATTTCATGTCTTTCTTTTAGTAAACGCGTAAAGAAATACTTTCAATTACGGGTAAATTCATTATTGTTAATTTATTATATTTTAAGTTCAGAGTCATATTTTAGCATAAAAATATTTCAAAAATAATTTTTAGGAATAACAGAGTGAACCGAAAACACAATTTCATTCTAAAATTAAAATTTTCTATTGTAATTTTTAAGCATTGCAATTTGTTTTAACTATTTGAGAATTACAGATGCTTAATAGCAAAATTACTTTTTTTATAAGTTATATTTTGACCATCTTTAAGGCTTCATTACAAAAATGTAAAATTCTTATTCTAATTTCATAAGAGCATACATATTGAACAATTTAATGATATAGAAAATATTGAAACAGTGATACTGAAAAATTAACTATATTATTTTTGCTTGCTGGAAAGGTAAAAGAAACCATTTTCAATAATATAAATAAAAAAAAGTAATAAATGTATAAAAGAGACAACAGTGTCTAAGGGACCAAGCAATTTCCCACAATTCAATTGCTTCACTAATAATATGTATGAATGTCTGAAAATGAGAATGAAAAGAAGCTCATAAATTACAAATCAGAAAAGAAGAATCGCGAGTAATTCTCTGTGTGCCTCTTTGTGAATGTTCCATTGCAAATTATTATCCAGATTAAATTTTCCCTCACCACATTATTATCCGACTACGGAGCAACGAATAAACGAACTTCGTTAGCACCGAGACAGACACTAGGGGGGGGGGAAGTGAACAAAGGGAGTAGGGAAAAAAAATCCATATGTCTGTTGAGTGTGAAAGACTTTTGACAAATGAGGTATGCTCCAGAGGTACTGGATTTAGGAATCACTATGAGCTTCTGTTTTGATATTGGATGTAATTGATTAAATTACTGAAGAAATGCTATAATATCCATTTTAATGATTATGACATCGGTATAAGAATGGATATGGTAAAATATAATGGATTTCAGATCATTATAGGATCTTTTTGATAAATTGTATTTGTGAAAGGAAACTGATTGAATCTTGGAGAACAATTGACACTCAAGGAAAAGCGAACTTTCTCTTCTTTGAGGATTCATTTCTATCGGATTGTATTCATAAATGATATTCATATATTCTTTTATGTAGTTGATATCAAAGGAATAAAAGATCATGAGGATATACAGAGATTTATGAATGAAGAACTCAAATGATACGTGTAGAGTGAATTGCCTCCGTAAATCATGAGGATACTGTGAATTACTCTGTTAAAATCTTACTGGATTGAACTTAGATGAGCGAATTTTGTCTCTTAAAACAAAACTAAGAGAAATGGTGTTAATAACCAGAATAATAATGATGAAACTTTGATTAATCACCTGATAAGTCTCGCTTAATCGTAATTCCTCAAGCCTTGCTAAACGAATTCTATAATGCGGTTTTTAAGAAATTATGATGAAAAAGTGTCTAGCCTTTTTTATGATAGTTTCATACAAAGTGTTTTAATTATTTAAGTGACTATAATTTGTAAATATGAGGGACCGATCAAAACAACGAAGGAAAATCTCATTGATGAGTTGTAAAGATGTGTTTTGTCTGAGTGAATAGAGTAAGATGTTTATAAACGACAAAAACTGTATCGATTAGATTCAAGTTTTAGAAAACAATAATCTACGTTATAACACATAATTAACATAGCAGGACTTTTTTTCTAAAGATGTTTATACTACAAGTCCTTCGACTTTGGTTGATTTTACGAGATCTGTTCCGAAACTAGCCTTATGTAACTCCAAAACGGGATGTGAATCTAGTAAATCAAATTAACACTTTTGAGTACGGTTTCAATAGAGCGTGCAATGCAACAAGAACTTTCATCCAAGGCATTTACATGCTTGCAGAACGAAACCTGACCACGAAGCATAGCGATACCAGAGGAGGGAGAAGATTAAAGAGTCTGACTCAGTGAACTCCTAGAAAAACAGAGGACCCAGAAAATTGATATGTAGTTTGAAACCATTATGTTTCTTTTAAGGGTACTTTTCCGTTAGCCGGGCACAAGCGAAAAATCGCCAAATAATGTAGAATTCCGCCAAATTTTGGCGACATTTGCGCCCGGCGACTTGGCTCGCGTTTGATTCACAATTGGCGATATTTTAGCCGGGCGCAAGCGAAAAATCGCCAAATAATGTAGAATTCCGCCAAATTTTGGCGACATTTGCGCCCGGCTAACGGAAAAGTACCGGATGGGGTATCATAGCGATACCGGATGAGGGAGAAGATTAAAGGGTCTGACTCAGCGAACTCCTAGAAAATCAGAAGACCCAGAAAATTGATATGTAGATTCATACCATTCTGTTTCTTTCAAGTTACGTAACAAAACAAGTTGGATCGAGTACGGATTTTTTGAAGCTCATACTTGGTAATTGGGAATATTCGCTGAGCCGTTCAAATGAAAAATTTTCTCGTTAATCAGAGCAGGGCATCTTAAACCTTTCCCACTCTGGGAAGCTTTTCTATTATGAAAATAATCTACGGTTCTGTTTATGACCGAAACACTTTTTCGCTTCTCCGAGTGTGCATTTAAAGAAAAACAAAATAGTGAAAATGAAGAATTTAATAAGTATATGCAGGAAAATGTAACTAAATATGTGCAGCTGATAAAGTTTGAAAAACATCAATGAAACCAAAATAATTTCCTGCAATGAATTTGCATAGCAATATTGCAAAATCTGACAGAAGTATATTCTGATAGTACTCTTTGACCCAAAAATATACCTACGTGACCCTACTGCCTGGCATTGCAACGCTTAGTTTAACTAGAGGGAGTTTTAAGGACAATTCAGAATAGATCACACAGTGGCCAAGACTTTCTTGTGACAAATTTAATCTTGAGCCGTAATCATAATTTAGTCTTGAGTCGCAATCATAATTTAGTCTTGAGTCGCAATCATACGAAATGATAAATGAATATGTACAAAAAATGCCTTTAGATAGTCCAGAGAACCTAATGGATATTAGCAGATGTCTTATCAAAAGCTTCTGTGACACGACCAACACTAATGCTACTTTTAAAGCTAGAAGTTTTGTTCTCTTCCGCTTGAGCATCAACCTCCTCTGATTATGTTGCAGAAACGGGTTTTCTCTTACAGGATGAACAGCAAACTGTCCACTACTTTTGGAGATTTTTAGAAGTGATTGAACCTGTTCGAAATCTCTTCAATCTTCGAACAATGGTTATGTTTAGAATTAGCACTAAAAACAATTTTTGCGTGAACCTTTGCAAAATTTTTAGAGAAAAAGTTGATAATTAACGAAGTTGCAACATCTTTCATGTTCTCTTTGAGTAATTTTACAGAGTTATGTTTATTGTGACAGTATATAAAAAAAAATCGACGGGGGAGGCTGTATCTGCGAAACGGCTGTTGGGACTGAGGGGCGTAGACTTACATACTTTACTCAACTGTGACTTTCTGTGACTAAAGTAACTCTATGTGACTATTAATTCTATAGTGAATATTAGTCTAGTGTGACTAATATTCACTCTATACATGTAAAATTCTTCATAATTTTCCCCAACTTTGCAACTCGACTGTGACTAAACCGTAATTACAAATTCTAAAATTATTTTTGCAATCTTCAATATCTACCTTTTTCTGTTAAATAAAACTCAAGTCAACTCTCTATGTTATTTGGTTGCAAAACTATGAGAGTTTAACTTTAGCACGAAGTTCGACGTAATTCAACAATTCTTGAGTAACTAGAAAATCAACCGTCATTCGAGAAATTTCCCCCCAAATTTGACGTGTTTAAATATATATATATGCAAGAGAAATGTTTAGCATTGTTTGAAAACAAATAAAGAAACATGTTTTATGACAGGAAATATATATATTTTTTATTTACGTATCTCTTTATTCAAAAAATAGTTTACTTTAGATACCTTATAGATTTAATATACCTTATACCCGATATCAATATAATAATTTATATAACCTTACCTCATAAGGTATTAAAGTTATATAAGGAAATTAATTTGAAATATATGATTAATATAATTTAAAATTTATCGGGAACTATTGATAATAACGAGATAAATTTTATATCAATCGACAGAAAATTTATTTCACTATTTTAGAGCTATTCAATTTGAAAATAGAACGACAAATACTTTTTAAATTTAAAATTACTGAAATTTAGGTGCTATAACAATGAAATAATGTTATTTAACGTCTCGCAGTGCTATGGCGCGCATTTTATTGTTGGTGACGTCAGAGCGTTACCGGATCAGTGAGAGACAGATCTGGGCTATTATATTAGTAATATTTCGCACGATCGATGAATGAATTGCCTTAGTCTGCGTGCGCGCGCATCGGTCGCTGTGACGTCACCAAACATTTTTTTTTACCAACAAGGCAGCTCAACTGTGACTAAACCGTAATTCCAAATTCTAAAATTCTTTTTGCAATCTTCAATGTCCACCTTTCTCTATTAAATGAAATTAAAACTCTATGCTATTTGGTTGCGGAGCTGTAAGCGTTTAACTTTAGCGCGGAAAGCGTCATAATTTTTTTTCCTTCCCGACACACCATTACATCACTATGGAGAGACGTACATCTACGTCAAAAAAAAACCACATTTTTTTTCGTTTTAATGTTTTTCTATATATTTTTAAGGTATTATCCAAAGTTTTGTAACTTTATGATGAATAGTTAAGGTTGTGTAGATAGTTTTATTATAGGGATACTTCAATTATGATCATCCTACATTTGAAGAACAAACTAATAACTACAACTATATACATTTTATAATGATTGAAAGTTCTTTTAGAGCCATGTATGACCGATGAGGGCATAAACAGAAAAATAAATATGATTAAAAATAACAAACTTTCTACATATTACATGCGAATAATTTTGATCTGAAATGCCTTATTCCACCGTTGCATAAATATGATCTCTTTGCATGTCACTAACAACTTGGTATTTACAAACAGTTGTGAACGTATTCAAGTTTTTTGACTTTTTGTCAAAAAAAAAACTGTCCATGTTAACGAATGTATTTCGTGCTTAAGTCCAATTTATGACTTTTGAGCCTCACCGAAGCGTGAAAATAGGTACTAAATATTCATAAGTGTGTTTGTTTTTTTCGTCGAGATTCCCTCATAACATTTAAATAAACAATGCATGAGAAAATAACGCATATTTTTCGAAAGAAAGAGTAGGAAAACTCCACCTCTGTTCGATAGGCTTTCATCGCATTTAAATGAACGTATCCTTAAGGGAAGGGCTCATATATCTGTATTATAAACTCCTGTGCAAATCGATTTTTGAATAACGCTTACGAATTAACGTTTAAAATCCTTTACAGTAAATGTCAAATGCCTACAG
>BGPR01029326.1:0-19350 GCA_013235015.1 Araneus ventricosus | reverse complement strand
TGTCGTTTGGCCACTGACGTATGATTTAACGTGTAACAAGCGCGATAAATGGCGGATCTTTAGTGGAATCTGGTTTCGAACCGAGTCGAAGTCGAGACCTTACCACTAGGTCACCGCGGTCAACGAGGAATTTTAATTGAAGTCAATTTTTTTTCGCATAAAAGTCAACAAATATAAGATAGTGTTTGAATTTAAGATTTAATGATTTATTTTGAACTACAAGATTCGCTGAGTTATCATAACTTCATTAATGGAAATACTGAACAGTGAAAACTAAATTTTCGAGTTGCAATTCATCATACCAATTGTTTTATTACATAAACTGAATTTCACAAATCAGCTTGCAATAACAAAGAAAAAGATAGCTGGAAAACTTGCTGAGAACGCAAATACTCAGAAAACCCGAATATAATCCATACTGCTAATTAACTAATGAATGCTGGGAACTGCGAGGCTGTGAATTGTATCTACAAATATAATTGTTGATGCTAGTGAAAAAAGATACTAAAATGGTTTACCACGAATTTGAGTGTTTGGAAAAAAACCATTCTTTAAGGTAAAATAAATTATTTTTCGTTCGATATTTTAAGAGTCGCATTAAGAAAATTGGTATTCTGAAAGAAAAACAAAAGTGTATTGAGCAACCAGTGAAGATAAATGGCAAACACTCGGTGCAATCAAATTAATTGGGCAGCATAGATTCACTTCATACTTCTTATTAACTAATGGAAGGAGGAGATTGTGACCTCGAAATTGTACCTCAACTCATTTGTAACTTCTTGTGGTAGCAACCGAGGAGTCTCCATTTTTTAAATGATAATAACATGAATTTCCACACGGAATCTGACTACAATCGTTCAGTGCAAGCACGACTAACAGCTGTATATTTGGAGAACTAGCAGAAGCAAAATGAACATGAATATTAAAAGTACCAGTCGGCGAAAATGCTGGAGTGAAAATATTATTCAAGTGTCACCAAAAAATTATAAATCTGACATCAATCGGGAAAAGGTAGAAGGAAACACTTTTGGTAAGGATTCCCTGTTGGAAGACTTTAAGCTCATCCTTTGCCTATTAAAAATTTCTGGGATCGATGCTCAAGATTTTTCAAAAGATGAAGATCAGTTAGATTTCATTGATTCCAGACAGAATCAGAAAAAGATGAAGAAATGTTATATAAACACTTATTGGAAATACTTCTGCTTTACAGTTGTATTCTTACGAAATTTCACTCAAATAAGATGGATGTTTGTGACACCAGACAAAAGAGCGGAATCAACTAACATTTTTCTGCTTATTCTATTTTCGTTATTTTATTTATCACTTTACCAGAACAGAAAAGAGTTTCTTAAAATTGTAGAAGATTTGAACGGACTCCTTAAGAAGTTTTCTGATTATAAGCAAAAGCCGAAGAAATGCCTATCGAAACTGATTCTCGTTTTTGAAACTTCTGCTGCAATTTGTATATTTATCCATTACATACTGTTAATGCCAGCCTTTCATAAAAAATTTCTTAACACGAATAGCATAGAGCATATACTTAAATTCGATTCTTCATATTTCTTAATTTTTTTCGGCATTGATTTACTACACTTTATAATAATGTATACAGTTACTTCTCTCTTTGCTTTGTATTACTGCCTAGTCTGCCTATACATTAGAAGCTTCTTCAATCATATGCTTGAATATTATATTTTTAATGGTTTAACGCAAAAATATAAGATAGTATATAAAACAATTATAGAAATAACAAACTGCATGAATCATTTCGAAAAACGCTTTAGTTTCCCTACGTTTATTCTTGTTCTTATGTCCATGATTTTACTCTTTTTTGCTGGCTACCAAATAGCATTTGAGACGTTTGAGCTTCCAATGTATTTGCTATTCACCCACGCAGCGTGTGCTCTGTCCCATCTACTGTTAATAATGGTTCCAGCATCGATCACGAATGAAGCTGCAAAAACTGTCAAGAGAATTGTGAGGAGTTTACCGTATGAGATGCCAAATAGTGATAAAGAGTTGAAATTTGGAATTCAAAAATGTTTATTTCAGTGGAAGTTTCTAAGTTTATGGAATATATACGTTTTAGATAGATCACTCATATTCACAGCTATTGGAACCCTCTTTACTTACGGAATTTTGTTAGGTTCCTTAGGGAAAGCCCTTTGAAACTTTGAATGTATTTTCGAAGAATAAAGAAGAATAGAACCAACACTATTCAGATACGATTTATTAATTTTGGTAAAATTCTGTGTATTTCGGTTTGGGGAATTTTTAAGATGTTAAAAATTATCAAAGACATTTTAAACAGAAGACTGTATTAATATGCTTGTTTTTTTCTATTTTATTGATAGTCATTCTTAAGACCTTAACACGTTAATCGTTATGTGAATCAAATACGATTCACACAAGATCCGTGCCTTCTATCTAATGATATGACCCCTCCTCTACTGTTGGTAAGAGATATCAGAGAAGGAGCCATTTAATTAGATGGATGGTTCGAATTTCAGACGTGAGTTCGTGGTAATTAACGTGTTAAAACGCTTGCAAACGGTTTGTAGAATGTTGCAAAAATATTGCGTAATAGCGTAGTAAATGATGTCACTTATCTCTGAAACTTAAATATACAGTGTGTTTTAGAATTCTTGGTAAAACTTTAAGGAGTGACAAAACACACCTAGATAAACTCGAATCAAATACATGGTCTTATAATACTAAGTTAGCAATGCATAGTCGTAACTCAAAGTGCTGATCTAGAAGGGTTTCCCACCATCGAGTTATTATAGTAATTATCCTACATCTCATATCTGGAAGTTTTGCAGAAGACTCTTATTTGATGAATCTTTAGATGAAACCACCTGATGCTTTTATTTCCAAAATTTCTCTATTGCAGCTCTTACACCCTTCTGAGTAGTCTGGGTCGGTGTGGGCCTGTAATTCTAATTCCAGAATTTCTGTAACTGCAGCTGCCCTATAGCAGATGGAGAGGGATAGGTTGGAGAAACAAATTATTTTATTTCTTGAGGAGAACACGTCCTTTCACATTCATCTGCAGTGCCATTTCCTTACTTTAAAATACCCGTTTCTCAAAGCATTAGACTCTTAGCGAGTCATTAATGACGTCATCAAAATGATATCCGTGTGAAATTTGTTTCAAAGCTCTTTTCCTGTTTTTAGATATTTATTTTATATACTATCATATTTTGATGTATTATCCGATGCAAAAGTTTAATTTGGGGCGATCGGGAGCTTAACATGAGAAATCATAACATAATGTTTAATATGTAGATGTTTAATATGTAAATGTATGTTTTTTAAAGTAAGTATTCACCAGTTCTTAGCAAAAGTATAAATAATTTATGATTATCTTCAAGCATTTGAATTTATAACGGCCAAAGATTTAAAATTCAAATAAAAGTTATATAAGTCAAAATAAATATATGTTTTAGAATTATTGGAAACAGTGGAGTTAATTTTCGAGACTTCAGAGCAGTCACATGACAAATGTTCCTTCACATGTCATTTCACATCGAGCTGCATGTGAGATGACATATTGTTTGATGTAAGATGTAATAGTAATAACAAATAAATGAATCTGCCATGTGACAAATAGTCATGTAAGAGGCATGCATCTGTATGTATTTGTTGTTTCACGCTGTGCTGTGTACTTGATCAAAAAATAAATTGCTTGAACTTTGTTAACATTTTTATTATGAACTAGCCGTTGTACCCTTGTGTCCGTTCGCGTTTATCTGTTCTATACATTTGAAAAAAAAAGCAAAACGCATATGGTTTTCTATCGCATAGTTTTCTAGATTTAATGTACGAATCCTTAAGAGGTTTTAGTAGCCTCAATAATAAATAATAATCTATATAATTAAAATAATATGATAAAAGATTTAGAAAGTTCGCCAGTCCCAACCACTCAACGGATTTCGAAAATTTGTACATCATATGAAAGCTTATGATGTCTAGATGTGTCATCAATGGTCGCCTGCCCCCCACCCTCTGCCCCATACCATTTTAGAACAAATCGAAAAGCATATAGAGAATGTATGGTGGGGATATTTTTTTCGATTTCATTCGAAAATGGCGGAGAGGTGGCTGGCAGACAACCCTTGATGATATATTTAGGCGCCATAAGCTTTTATATGACATAAAAATTATCGAAATCCGTCGAGTGGTTGGGGCTGGCGAACTGTATGAAGGTTTTACCACATTATTTTAAATATATAGATCCCATTAGTTGCATCAGAAAGGTGTATGAAAAATATTGTATAATACCTATTGTAGGTGGAGGAAACTGTTAATTTAGGGCGATATCATCCTGTACTTAAGAATCTGAAGACTTTCATGCCGAAATTCGTGAGAAAGTTTTACAAAATATTACAACTAGATGAGGTTTATTGAACGAGTCCACTATTTTAAAGGAATCTGTTGTCTTCAAAGAATATGAAATCTACTATGGTTTTATGGTCTGTCCCATTCATCTTCGTGCAGTATTTAAAACTGAAAAAGTACTAGCTGAGAGCATCGTATCAGCGAGGTGGCAGGGGCTGTGGAGAGCAAAGTTGGTTCTAGCCGCGAACCCGCCCAGAGGACGGCAAGAGCAGTTAGTACCTAATTAATAACGACTTTAATGCTTTCGAATAAATGAATTTTTTGGTCTCACAATTTGGAGGATATAAGTAAAGATTGCATGGAGTTATAATTCCAGAACAGGCCATGGGAGAAACAAACTTGATAACGGCAGATTTTATTGTCACCTTACTCTAATCTCAAATGATATGCTAGCAATTTGATACACAATCGCTTTATCAGACTTTTTGCTTGTATTACGTATAGATTTCTCAGCGTGAGCTAAGTACACAGGTAACTGCAATGGAGGATGTGCTGTGCTGTCACTATCCAAAATTCTAATAGCTACTCTTTATGGAGCAACGGTAAGAGCTATATTACATTTAGATTGAATTTCAGTAAGAATAAAATTAGTTTATAAAACTTGTTTCATCTTTCAGTTTGTCTGCACATGAGGTTCCCCGCTCTTTACATCAAAGAAATTCCCCATTACTTCATGCGCTGTTGGCTGATCTTTTGTTAGTCAAAGTTAATTTTCCCCCATATCTAAAATATTCACATCGTAGTTGGTAATATGTTAAAAAATCTCTATTCAAAGCATTATGTGTTGACTTGTAGGCAAGGGCTTTACACGCAATAACAGCTTTTTCCCACTAATTGTAAAACTTCTTGATATAAACTGCTATTAAAAACCAACAATTACCAAATTCAGGACCACTGAAATAAATATTTACTACACAAGATTCAACGTACTCACGATGGATTGCCAGCGTGAATAAATTTGGAATATATTTTCGGTTGAGTTTATATTTTTGTTAAAATATATTAAACGTGTGTTTGTTTCGATTTTGTAATCCGCATTCACACCTTATTATATTAAAAGCTTTGACATCCAAATGATATGACAGTTGTGGGCAACAGGGAAAAATATTCCTGAATTCTAGATACTACGAAGGTAAAAAGAGACCGAAAATTTGTAGTTAGAAAATGTAAAGTTAAAAGGAAATGAAGGCGGGAATTGTCCAAAGAAAGCAAATTAATTTTAACATTAATAAAAGCAAGTGAGAGATTAAAAAGTGAAATAGGTTTAAAATGACACAGAACAGAAACATTATAAATTGTTTTTAAAATAATTTGGAAAGTGATTAAAAATCAAAGAAATAATGGTGCGGAAGTGGAACAGGTGTCGACGAGAAGCTGTTTTATAATTTTTAAGATGGTACAAAAATTATTTTTGTGTGGTGATATGTTCTGAAGTTAATGCGGAAAACGTTCATCTTACCCATTTAACTCCCTCTAGCATAGCTGCACAGCGTAGTTAATCCTTCCAGGTGCGAAGAAACATGTGTGCCAAATTTCTTCTGAGCAGACATTGCATGGTTTTGATATAGATTCTCAAATAATATTTGGATTTTGAGCTCTAACGATATGACAGTACTTGTTAATAGGGAAATATAGATATTAAGAATGTAATAAAAAGAGGCCATAAACCTGTAGTTAAAAAATGAAAAGGTGTCCTTTTTTGTCCGTTGATACGTTTTAAAAAGAATTATTTTGAAGTGGAGCTAGAAAATAAATAATTCAATAAAAACTCATAAACTTTTAAATGAAATATAATCTTATTCAATGAAAAAAATTAAAACAACTAGTCATTTAAAAGACATAAAAGCATTAAAAATTTGAAAGTGCTAAAATCTGAGACAAAATTAAGACAATCTATAGAAGAAGTTGCAAATAATATGAAAAATATTGTCTAGAGGTAATTTACCTCGCAAGCATACTAAAAGTTCCGAAATTTTGCATGCGAAAGTGAAAATGTCTAAAGAAAGCAATTTAACATCGGCAAAAGCAAGGGAATGGCAGATGCGATTACGTTTAAAATTACAACAAACGAAAGCATTGTTACAAAATGTGTTTAAATTAATTTTTTAAATTGATTAAAAATGAGAGAAAAAGTTGTGCAGAAATAAAACAGGTGTCACTGAAAAACATTTTTTTTGTATTTTAAGAGGGTGTAAAAATAGTTTCTTTGCGATGATATGTTTCAAAGTTATGGCAATAAAACGTTAAACCTTTTACCCCCGCCCCTCATTTATCCCCTTTAGGAGGACATGGCAACTTTTTAATTGCGTAGTTAATTCTTTTAGTTGTTAAGGAACATTTGCGCCAAATTTCGTTCTAATCCATCATGAGGTTTGGAATTGTATAAGGTTCGAACACACAAGCAAACAAACATACATTGAATTGTATGCAGGGTGATTCACTACCAGTGCGTCAAACTTGCAGGGGGTTTAGGTGGCGAGAAGACGATTCGGAATCACATAGCATTGCAGGGTCCACAATTCCAAAAAATATTGCAGGGTCCATAAAGGAATGGTTAAGAGAAGCAGAGAAAAGAACAGAAGCAACAACACATTAGCGTAACAGAACTCATTTTAATGACAAGTTTCACGTTGGTTAAAAGCAACAGGCTACAGACGATTTTAGAAATTTCAAGCAGAAGCAGTCACGGAACTCCTCACATCGGTGCCGCATGGAATTCTAACGTTCCGGAAGACTTCCTGGCATGTATCGCATCTCCCCAGCAGCTACTGAGATGCGAGGGACAACGTCTTCAACTTAATTAATGCGGGTCTCGTACACCAATGTCTTCATTTTACCCCAGCAGAAGAAGTCCAGGCATCATAGGTCCGGCGATCTAGCAAGCAACTGAATAGGACCACCATGACGTATCCAATGCATTGTAAATGTAACGTTTAAGTGTTGGTGAACGTCATTGGTGTAATGTGGCAGAGCCCCATAATGCTGCAACCACATTTAGTGGCGTAAGAACTGAGGAATATGTGCTTTGCGGGGAACGTTCCTCAGTGCCCGTTACATTCCGCAGCTCCATATGTGAGGTACATGTAGGCTATTTCAACGTTTGAATACTCATCTTACTACCTCGGGAACTGCGTCGCTAATGCTGACTTCCAGCGGGATCGCTGTTCACGCAACATTCCGTTCTACACACTCTACACCATGAAGAAGCCATTTCGGACTCTTCAATACTATGTGATTCCGATTCGTCTTTTTTCCCCCTACACTCCCTGCAAGTTTGTCGCACTGGTAGGCAATCACCCTGTATATATAGATATGTCTTACTGTAATTATGAAATAAAAATCGTCTCGAAAAGTGATTCATGTCATTTCAAAAATATTGTGTTATAAAATTATCTATTTTTATGAATTATTTTACTTTTTCTTGTGCGTAGTGTACAAAGAGAAAGCATTGTAATCGTCAAAAATTCAGCCTAGATATGTTGAGTAATCTCCCCATTTTAAATCTATCTGTATGTGCGAAAAAAAAACTGGAACTATCTCTGTCTCTGTCTGTGAACACAATAACTCAAAATATTCTGATCGAGAATCTATTTAAATATTTCAAATAAATACTTTAACTCTTTAATTCAGAGGCGACTTTCTTCTTCTAGCCCCTTTCAATTTGGGGATTTTGGCAGGAAGCGACACAAATTGGACTCGTCTAACCTGGGTGGTAGTTTACCCCACCGTCTTCTGTAACATTCAAGTAAGGCACACGGAAATGGGCTGTACTTGCTAAAGATAATTGGACAATCTACCGCAATTTTCTCATCAGTGATCCCAGAACCTCACCTTCCTTCAAAAGAAGCCAACCGCGTCAGATTGGCCTTCATGTCAAGGAGAAATTATTAGACAGCCTAGCTCGATCTGAGAGGGTTAAAGCAATACTTTATGTCACAAAATGTTTTAGACCAATATAGACGTATAAGGTCAGAATACATAATTTTGTGCTACGCGAAAATACGATGTGAAAATGTTTAAAACACTTTTATTGGTAATTTGAAATACAACTTCAAGGAGTCATATATTTCTTTCAAAATCAGAACAAAACGGAAGAACTCTATCATAACAACAACAACAAAAGAAAAGTATATAAAATTTGAAATTATTCACTTACAATTTTATTATTTAAGAATCAAAAAATTTTAAAAAATTGTAACGAAATGCTTTGATAAAAAGTTTTGTTTCATAAAATATTTAAAAAAATATTTTTAGCACATTTTTAAAGTTAATACTTATATTTTTTGAATAGGCATTGTTTAAAATTGCATTATCTTAATTATTTTTAAGAAAAAGTAAAACTATGATAGGTTAATTTGGTGGGTTTTGATGAAAGTTATTGTAAATGCACAATATTCATGCGCACTTTGATTCCTAAAATTAAATCTTTATTTTATAAACATATAAACTTTTTGCACGGAATAATATTTTTTAAAGCTTACTTGTTCGACAAAAACAATAAAAGTGGTGCTAAGTATCTTTTTTCGCACTTGTTTTGATCAATAGCTGCTGCAATCGTTAAAGGTATAAAAATAATATTCTTATTCTATATATAGTTTATCACAAGAAAAAAATATGCAAAAGTTTATCAGATTTAGTACTTAAAAATATTGAAAGTTACAGAATATTAAATTGAAAATTTGTTACACAATAAATCTTATTTATATCCATTTTAAAAATTCAGAACACAGTTCCACAAATTTCGTCGTTGAGTCTCAAAGCTTTCAAAACCGAAGAGCATTCATAGATTCTAAGTAAATTATGTCAGACATTCTAATTACAGTTCCATAAATCCATAATTACTAAATAAAGGGAATGTATCTCGAGAGGTCTTTTGCCCCTTGGGACCGAACCAAAGAACGTCTGGCATGGTCACCCGATATCTCCTGATTGGACGATTCCCTGAGGTGCCATATGATGCACCTCATCTAAAAGGATATTGTCGTTGATTATGATGAGGATTTTGTAACCAAGATTTCTACAGCTCCAGATCTAGCTTATTAGCATCAAAAAAATCGCCGCGTGATTGTGTGTTCATACTCATCTATTTAAGATAATTTTTTTCACTAAACTTATTATTTAAATTATTTAAATATTTAGTTTCATGGTTTTTCTGCTTTCAAAAATATACGAGACCGTTCCTGAAATCTAAGAACTTCAATATCTCGAAGAAGTTCCTTACGAATCTTAAGGATGTATGGTCAAAACTTTGTCACGATGTCTCTCATGTAGTCCAGGATCGGCTCAGTTTTTAAATCTTTCTGTAAGACTTATGTATGATTATTCACCAAGTATTCGCGGTTTGCATGATCTGTTTGTTTTGGAAAACTTGCAAATTCCTTAGACTTGTAATGAATCTCATTTTCAGAGGCTAACCATATGATACATTTATGAAAGAAATAATGCATTTGACCGCTATTGTGATTTTCCGAGCAATTATTTGATTATATTGTCCGCATTCGATTTGTCGAGGCTTCTTTGCACATTGAAGGTTAATTTGAAGTCAGATTGTGATCCAAAATCAGAAGAGAACAGAACAAAACCACTTGATCAGGACGAAAAAATTAGGTGGTTGAAAAGAAATTGAGAAAATTATTTCTAAAAAAGATAATCTTAAGGGGATATACGACTGTGAAACCTCGAAAATTTTCTTTTCTTTGAATATATATATTATTCCCCTGTCTTTTTTGAGCAATTTAAAACAATCAGCTTTAAACAATTCCGATAATTATGAAAGTTATGGAGGAAAATGTGTCAGTTCTTCAACGTGAACTTTGAATATGGCCATATCTATAAAGCACTATATCTCAAAATTTGTTTTTTTTTATATTGCGCGCACGATATCTCACGAACTATTGAATATTTTTACATAACACATTTACCGAATATGCTTTTTACTATGTTCAATAACTTGAACCACATTTTTGTACATATTTCTGAAAACTAGTTTTTTTTGGGTGGAGGGGTTATAAAAGTTGAAATTTTATCATTTTTATTTGAAATTGGTATATAAAATAGAATTTAAATATAAATGTTAATAAATTGTGCTTCAGTTTCTCAGACAGTCTGTTTGGATTACTTAGAAACTCAAAATATTGTGTTTAGATAAATATTTCTTCCGCAATCATACGTGGAAGGTGACTATTTAATTTTTCTCCAAAAATTATACCCATATTTATTACTCTCTCTTATAAATACATACCAAAATGAAGGTTTGAAAATTTGTGTACTATAAGAGAAAGAACAGATAGCTTTAAAAAAAAGTGAGCGTGAAAAAATATTTTTCCCCTTGAAATTTCGTATTTCTCTAATGTTAATTTCAATTCCTATCTCGAAGAGTTATCACTAAAAACCTTGATACGTCGAATTTCTTTTCGAAGCAAAAATATCTTTTGCCTTGAAAATCAGTGTTTAGCCACAGTGACCTTCAAGAAGGTCTCACGTAGGAGATGCTTCCCAGATTTTGCTGCAACAGGGACAATACCACTTCCTTTACACCCAATTGGATATTCAAGGTCGTATAGCAAAGGCTGCATCCAATGAGTGTTATTCTCACCAAATTCGTTACGGAACCCTATTAGTTGTTGTGTTTATGTAACAGGTTCAACGAACTTGAATACACGTGTTACATCGGTCTGCGCTAAACGTTTGTGGGGGTGTAGTTGCGATTAAAAAGTGAGTGAATTGCCAGTATGAGTTGCAAAAATGGAAAGTAGTGACATGGAGACAAAAAAAGCGAATGTTAAACGAAAGTTGAACGTCTTGACAGTAAATAAAAAGTTCGAGTTTTTAGAAGCTGTTGATAAAGGCCGGAAGAAAGGACAAATCGCCAAGGATTTTAAAATTCCAGCATCGACTTTATCTACAATATTAAAGGACAGAGGGAAAATTATAACACTTTTTGAACTGAAAAAGGGATCTATGAAGAAGATTCGAATGCAGAGATTGTAATTTACCTATTGGAGGCAATGAGTTGAAAGAAAAAGCGGAACAATTTGCACAGAAGCTGGGGCACAAAGATTTCACAAGCAGCAATGGATGTCTGGAAAACTTTAAAAACCATCATAATATTGTTTTTCGAAAATTGTATGGCGAAAGCCAATCACTGAGTGAGGAGCTTTGTTCGGAATAGATAAAAAATCTTCCTGGTCTTCTACAAGAATATTCACCGGACAACATATTCAATGCTGATGAGACTGGGCTTTTCTTCAAAGCATTGCCAGACAAAACTGCAGTTTTCCAAGTAGAAACATGCCATGGAGGAAAACAAAGTAAAGAGCGAGTAAAGTTGTTTTTAGATACCAACATGAGTGGGACTGAGAAGCTTACTCCATTGATGATTGGAAAATCTAGAAACCCAAGGTGTTTTAAAGGAATTAAATCTTTTCCACTTCTTTATAAAGCAAATAAAAAAGCTTGGATGACGAGTGAAATTTTCTCAGAGTGATTAAAACAAATAAACAAGAAAATGTGTAAAGAGAAAAGGAAAATTGTTTTATTCATCGATAACTGCACGGCTCACAGCCTTATCCCTGAAATGAACGCATTAAAGGTGGTTTTTGTCCCACCTAACACGACTTCCAAGCTCCAACCTCTAGATCAGGGGATAATAAGAAGTTTTAAAGTTTTCTACAGGAAGGAACTTGTAAAGAAGGTTGTGGATTCAATTGATAAAAATCAGAAAATGAAACCGTTTAATATGCTTGATTGTATGAGGATGGCAGACAGAGCCTGGATGAATGTTACACAAAAAACAATCAAAAACTGTTTTGAAAAAGCTGGTTTTTCTAGTGTGGAAAGTGGATCAGATGAGGAGCTGGAAACCCACACAGAAACACGGAAGTGCGAAGAATGGGAGAAGGTTTCATAAATCCTCAACCGTTCTAAAACGACAACGTTTGAAAAATTTACGGAGTTCGACTCGGAGCTTCAAGTTTGTGGACTGCGGACTGATGATGAGATCGTTCCTCAAACAATTTCTTCGCCGTCGAGTGATGAGGAAGAGGTGGATGTTCCAGCAGAGGTGGATGTTACTACGACTCAGGCTATAGATGCTGTTCACATACTCCGACGCTTCACGGAATGTTCAGAAAACGTGGAAAAAGAGGATTTCGCAGCTAGGTAGAAAAGCGATTTGAAAATAAGTGTCGCCAGGCCTCTATGCTGGACTTTTTAAAGAAATTCTAAGTGGTAGTAAGTTATTATAAATACCATTCTGTTTTAAAAAATTTATACTTCTATGTAAATTAATATCACTTCTATAAATAAATACGCAAATTATTGCTGTATTCAGACATTTCACTCTATCTGGTTCTAATATTTTACAATATATTCCTTACCTTATGTGCAATTTTATGTGCATTATGTGCAATTTTTAATGCTTGAGAGGGTAACCTCGTTATCTCGAAAACTCGCTATCTCGAATTTTTTTTCCGGGTACCTTCGATTTCTAGATATTGAGAGTTTACTGTAGAAAACAAATTTTATTCCATCACGATGAGATGGGAACCTTAGAAAAGACAGTGATGTTCTCGGTACAAACACTGGCGCTGAAGAATTACTACGCAAGGAATGTATATATACAATTGATGTTAAATATGTGCATGGGCAAATGGTAATAGTTAACAAATAAATATGTACATAAGATAGATACCAAAAATAAAACAACGGCTGGAGAGCTAAAAAGATTGGTTACCGTAGGTCAATACACTGTTTTGAATCCATAGGTTTCGAAAAAACCAAAGACAATCCAATCTTTTACGGGACAATATCGTAATTTCCTACACTAAAAATTTGGAAAGAGATATATATTTTTTGTTCAGTAATATTTTAAAAATAATTATTCATTGAAATAGTTAAGGCTCACTGCAGGATAATTGATGCACTAGAAAGATCAAAATGGTTTCGAGAATTAAATTCTTACATCGACTAATATACTGAATCTGAAATATTGTACAAATATGTCGAAAAATTAAAGGAACTGAAAACTGCTGCAAAGAGACAAAAGAAAACTATTCTCCTAAGGATTCCCTCTTGGAAAACTACAGGTAACCACACATCCAAAGGCCCTCAATCCTTTTCGGGATAGCAAATTGATTTTATATAATGAATATTTCGAAACAGACACATATTTTTCGTTTAGTAATATATTAATAATAACCATATTCCTTGGGGCTTACAGTACAAAAATTGATACACTAGAAGAAGTGAAATGGTTTTAAATTTTAGAAGCTCGCATCGGCGAATATGCTGGAGCTAAAATATTATGCAAGTCCCTTTAAAAATTAAAGAATCTGAAATCTGCAGCAAAGAGGCAAAGAAACACTGTCTTGCTAAGGATTCTGTCTTATTCTCTGCTCTTTGCAACTTTCTGGGATCAGCGTCGAAGATTTCTCAGAAGGAGAAGAAAGGCTGGGTTTCGAGGCTCAGTCGGAAAAAGAAAAAGTGCTGCACAAATAAATATTTAAAATACTTCTTCTTTATTGTTCTACCCATAAGAATTTTCACACAAATAACATGGATGTTTTCCATCAGATAAAAGAGCGAAAGCAACATACAGTTTTCAGATAATTCTAATGTCCTAATTCAATATATCACTTTGCCGGAACCGAAAACAATTGGTGCAAATAATAGAAGATTTGAGCGGATTATTTAAGAAGTTGTCAAATTATAAACAAAAACCAAAGATATATCTAACGAAACTGATTCGCACTTTTAGAGCTTCTGCTATAACTTATCTATTCATCAATTAATTACTTTTTTTTGTCAGCATATAAAAAAAATATCATAATGCAGACACTTAAATTAAATTCGTCATTTTTCTTGATTATTTGTGCCATCGATTTACTATACTTTTTACTAAAGAACTCAGTTCTCTCTCTATTTGCTTTATATTACTGTCTTGTCTGTCTATACATTCGAAATTTCTTCAATAATATACTTGAATATAACGTCTCGAACGGTTTCAGTCAACAAAATAATATAATATATCAAACATTTATAGGAGTCGTAAACTGCATGAATTTTTCAAAGAAATTTTGCTTTCCCTGACTTTATTATAGTCCTTTTGTCCATTATTAAACATTTTTATACTGTTTACAGAATTGCTTCTGAGACCGATGAATATACATTATTTTTATTTTTCCGTGAGTTTACGTAGCTTATCCTCTGTCCCATCTATTGCTAAAAATGTGTGTGTTTCCAGCATCGATGACTAATGAAAAACAGCCAAGACCACTGTGATGCGCTTGTCATATGTGATTACAACTAATGATAAAGATTTGAAATCCAGAAATCTTTCTCGCAAGAGAATTTTATTACTTTATGGAATATATGCGTTTTAGATAGATCACTCATAATCACAGCTTTTGGAACTCTCTTAACTTCGGAATTTGGCTTGGTACCGTTCGAAAAGAGCCCTGATTGCAGATTCGAAGCGTAATAAAGAATAGAGGTTGAATGAATCAGATAAGAAGAAAGAATATTGTTAGTAAAATTCCAAATATTTCCACAAGTTTTACTAGAAATATTCTTTTATTAAGTGCTGAGAAGATGTTAGAGATGAAACAACCTGCATAATTCTGCTTGTCTATTCTATTTTGTTTCCAGTCATTATGTCGAACAGCTCTTTTGCAGAAGACTGTTAAAACATTGACGCGAGAGCTTATTAAATGATGTAGCTTAACTGTGAAGCTTTAATAGGCAGGGTGTTTCAAAACTCTTGGTAGAAACCTTAAGAAGGGCCAGAGCATACCTAGATAAGCACAAACTTCCATACAATGTCCGTTGAGGGGACAACCATTGTTTTCGCATTATTAGTCTCGTAGTTATTAGCGATTCAAATCTCATGGTAATTTGTTACACAAGTAAGTTCGACCGACGAACTGAAAGACGTTTTCGCGTCAAATTATTCTTAGGAGCAACCTGCACATATTGAGTTCAACCATCTTATTTGTACGAAGTGAGTTGCGAAGTGACTGATTCCTAATACAAACATGTTTTTTTTTTATTAAAAATGATCAATATAAAGCAAAAACACATTTCGGGTTCTGGGAATGGTCTACAAAACAGTGTGACGTCTCAAATTTGTTAAAATTTGTATGGCTCCTTAAATAACTGTTTGCGTGACGTTGCGAAAAAATATCCAAGGTATTTATAGAAAATGTTTTAATAATAGTTTGGGAAGAATATTGTGCATTGCAATGCCATGAAATAGACCCTAGCATTTAAAATTTATGTTACAGCCATAAAACATGTCTCAAAAGCGTAATATCAAATGATGGATCTCTTCTGATTTATTGTTATAGAAAAACGCATTAAGGAAGATTTTTTTTAGTTAAGTTTAGTTTTATATTAACGCTCCGTATTCAAGCAACACGAGGGTTATTTTAAGACTGACCTCGTAATTTTCAACCGGGGTAAGATGACGAGGGCGACAACTGAGCTTGCACCCCCTCTCCAAACTTCCGCACCACACCAACGGGATGTCGTTTGGCCACTGACGTATGATTTAACGTGTAACAAGCGCGATACACGGCGGATCTTTAGTGGAATCAGGTTTCAAACCTGGAACCCTCCAGCCCCGAAGTCGAGACCTTACCACTACGTCACCGCGACCAACGAAGAATTTTTACTTAAGTCAATTTTTTTCGAATAATCCATCAAATATAAAATCGTAATTAAATTTAAAATTTAATGATTTATTTTGAACTGAACTACTTGAACTTTTCTCATGCGTTCTTTAATGGAAATACTGAATGGTGAAAAATAAATTTTCGAGTTACAATTCATCATACCAATTGCTTTGTTACATATACTGAATTTCACAAATCAGCTTGTATTAAGAAACCACAATGAACACTTGCGGCGAACGCAAATATTCAGAAAAGACGGATATAATCCATACTGGTAATAAACTAATCAATGATGGGAACTGCGAGGCTGTAAATGGAATCTCTACAAATATAATTGCTGATGCTGGTGGCCAAAAACACGAAAATTCTTTACCACGAATTTGAATGTTTAACACGAATTTGAATGTTTGGAAAAATCCATTCTTTAAGGTAGAAGAAATGATTTTTCGTTCGATAATTTAAGATTCGCATTAAGAAAATTGGTATTCTGAAAGAAAAAAAAAGTGTATTGAGCAACCAGAGAAGGTAAATGGAAAACACTCGATGCAATCAAATTAATTGGACAACATAGATTCACTTCACACTTTTTATTAACTAATGGAAGGAGGAGATCGTGACCTCGAAATTGTACCTATACACTTCTTGTGGTAGCAACCAAGGTGTCTCTATTTTTTAAATGAAAATAACATGATTTAAAAAAAGGAATCTGACTACAATCGTTCAGTGTAAGAGTGACTAACAGCTGGACATTTGGAGCACTAGCAGAAGCAAAATGGACATGAATATTAAAAGTATCAGTCGGCGAAAATGCTGGAGGGACAATATTATTCAAATGTCAGCAAAAAATTATGAATCTGACATCAAACGAGAAAGGGTAAAAGGAAACACTTTTGCTAAGGATTCCCTGTTGGGAGACTTTAAGCTGATCCTCTTCTTATTAAAAATTTCTGGGATCGATGTTCAAGATTTTTCAAAAGATGAAGAAAAGTTAGATTTCGTTGATTCGAGAAAGAATCACAAACAGAAGAAGAAATGTTATATAAATACTTATTGGAAATACTTCTGCTTTACAATTGTATTCTTGCGAAATTTCACGCAAATGATATGGATGTTTGTGACACCAGACAAAAGAGCGGAATCAACTCACTTCCTTCTGCTTATTCTATTTTCGTTATTTTATTTATCACTTCACCAGAACAGAAAAGACTTTCTGAAAATTGTAGAAGATTTGAACGAACTCTTTAAGAATTTTTCTGATTATAAGCAAAAGCCGAAGAAATGCCTATCGAAACTGATTCTCGTTTTCGAAACCTCTGCTTCAATTTGTATATTTATCCATTACATACTGTTAATGCCAGTCTTTCACAAAAAATTTGTTAAAACGGATAGCCTAGTGCAGATACTTAAATTCGATTCTTCATATTTCTTGATTTTTTATAGCATTGATTTACTACACTTTATAATAATGTATACAGTTACTTCTGTCTTTGCTTTCTATTACTGCCTAGTCTGTCTATATATTAGAAACTTCTTCAATCATATGCTTGAATATTATATTTTTAATGGTTTAACACAGCAATGTAAGATAGTATATAAAATAATTATAGAAATAACACACTGTATGAATCATTTTGAAGACCGCTTTAGTTTCCCTACGTTTATTCTTGTTCTTATGTCCATGATTTCACTCTTTTTTGCTGGCTACCAAACAGCATTTGAGACGCTTGAGCTTCCATTGTATTTACTATTCACCCACGCAGCGTATGCACTTTCCCATCTACTGTTAATAATGGTTCCAGCATCGATCACGAATGAAACTGCAAAAACTGTCAAGAGCATTGAGATGAGTTTACAGTATGAGATGCCAAATAGTGATAAAGAGTTGAAATTTGGAATTCAAAAATGTTTATTTCAGTGGAAGTTTCTAACTTTATGGAATATATACGTTTTAGATAGGTCTCTCATATTCACAGCTGTTGGAACCCTCTTAACTTACGGAATTTTGCTGGGTTCCTTAGGGAAAGCGGTTTGAAACTTTGAATGTATTTTCGAAGAATAAAGAAGAATAGAACTAACACCATTCAGATACGATACATTAATTTTGGTATTCTGTGTATTTCCGTTTTGTGAACTTTTAAAAATGTTAAATATTTTCAAAGACATTTTAAACAGAAGACTGTATTAATATGCTCGTTTTTTCTATTTTATTGATAGTCATTCTTAAGACCTTAACATGTTAATCGCCATGTGAATCAAATACGAGTCACATGGTGATCAAATACGGTTCACACAAGATCCGTGGCATCTATTTAATGATATGACCCCCTCCTCTACCGTAGATAAGTGATATCAGTGAAGGAGCCATTCAATTAGATGAATGGTTCGAATTTCCGACGTGAGTCTTGGTGATTAACGTGCTAAAAACGCTTGTAAACGGTTTGTAGAACGCTGCAAAAATAATGGCGTAATAGCTTAGTAAATGATGTAACTTATCTCTGAAACTTAAATATACAGTTTGTTTTAGAATTCTTGGTACAAACTTTAAGGAGTTCCAAAACACACCTAGATAAACTCGAATCAAATACATGGTCTTATAATGCTAAATTAACAATGCAGAGTCGTAACTTAAATTGCTGAGCTAGAAGGGTTTCCCACCACCGAGCTGTTATCGTAATTATCCGACATCTCATACCTGGAAGTTTTCCAGAGAACTCTTATTTGATGAATCTTTACATGAAACACGTCATGTTTTTATTTCCAAAATTTCTCTATTGCAGATCTTACACCCTTCTGAGTAGTCTGGGTCGGTGTGGGCCTGTAATTCTAATTCCAGAATTTCTGGAACTGCAGCTGCAAAAACTGATGGGGAGGGATGGGTTGGAAGAAATAAATTACTTTATTTCTTGCTGAGAACACGTCCTTTCAAATTCATCTGCAGTGCCATTTCCTCACTTTAAAATACCCGTATCTCGAAGCATTAGACTCTTAGTGAGTCATTCATGACGTCATCAAAATGATGTCCGTGTGAAATTTGTTTCAAAGCTTTGTTCCTCTTTTTAGATATTTATCTTATATAATATCATATTTTGATGAATTATTCGATGCAAAAGCTTAATTAGGGGGATCGGGAGCTAAACATGAGAAATCATAACATAATGTTTAATATGTAGATGTTTAATATGTAAATGTATGTTTTTTAAAGTAAGTATTCACCAGTTCTTAGCAAAAGTATAAATAATTTATGATTATCTTGAAGCATTGAATTTATAACGGCCAA
>BGPR01029325.1:6274-19350 GCA_013235015.1 Araneus ventricosus | reverse complement strand
ATTAAAACATACAAAAATTAAAATAACATACATTTTTTTCTCAAAACCAACCATTTTAATTGTTAATTTTGTTCAAATCATTGAAGCAGAGACGTTAGCAGTCTTCGCTTATTCTGCTTGTTTTTTTCGTTTCGACGCGCCATCATCATGTCTTGATCATGCTTCCAGAAAATGCTGGTTACAAGAATGCTGCACAGGCATTAACATACTTCCTGAATGATACCGCAACGTTCATCGCTGCAAAACTGGGTCAAGGCTTGTCGCTCTTTTCTCAAAATCGATTTTCGTTTGTGCACGTAATTTGTTCTAATCACAAGAAGTATAGTTTCATTGTTCCACAAATCTTGTTCAGTTAACTACCAAAAGTAACGAGCAACAAATGCAAGCCTAGAAAGTTTTGAAGTTCCACCATCCCCACACGGTTCGGAGTGAAACCGTCATTGCATCTTCATTTTTTTGTGTTTAAATAAAAATGCAGGCTCCATTCGAGATTATTTATTTTGTAAATTAACAATTGACTAAAAAATGCTCAATATGGTCGATAGTACAAGAATTGCCGCTATTATCTTATTTATTTCAAATTTACTCTGTCACTGATGATTACAGCTAGAGCTGTCTGATAAAGAAGAAAGAGAATAGTAATTCTCCAAAATAAGATCCCCAGAGACAAAGTTCTTCTTAGAGCTGGCATTGCTATACCATTTTTCTCAAGAAAACCATAACAACGCAGATATGAAAGCAAAAAAAAAAGTTCAAACGACGAAAAAGAACATACGCTACTACATACACCACAGGCTACGCACAAGATGTCACATGAAAACAAACGTGAATATAAACGACTTTCTCTCACTTATGATAACTGATTTTGCCTTCATATTATATATGCAGAAGGGGAAGAATTAGGGTGCCGGAAGAAGACATATGCTACAGCCAAAAGAGCTAACATACAGTTAATTGGCACACCTACAGCTCTTCCATTGTGTACTTCAGCCACCATAATCTCTTTCATAGTGAAGAGTGTGAATTAAAGGTACTAATGCTTTACCCAGAAAATATTTTGTTTTAAATGATTAATTATTTATAAAACTGGGAAATAGTTATCACACATTTTAAAGGCCATTCCTTCGGATCATACATAGTCCTTACTGATGTTTTCGAGTGTTATTTTCTGGCGTATCAAATCAAAATAATCATTTTCAATACAATTGTGTAATTCGTATCAAAAAAAGCTCCAGAATGAGCCTTTACTTTACAAATTTCTTCTAATATCAACAATGAAATACTAGCTACGATTATACAAGCTTATGGTTTAAAGCTCAGCGGTCAAGAAAGTTATAATAGTTGTAAACTTGCAGACATCAAAATATCGAAAACGAACCTCAACATTTTAGATTAAAATTCAATCAAGTTTTAAAGTTCATTCTCAATGTTGGAAGTATCGAAATAAATCACTTATGCTCTTTAGCAAGAAGTTGAGTTATTACAATAAAAGTCATCAATTACAGTTTTTAAAATAAAATGTGTTACACAGCCGTTATAAATGTTGAATTAGCAGATATGCACTCACCCAAATCGATAGCCGCAGATCAGCTCAAAATAAATGAAAAAATGCAGAAAAGAATACTTGGTTCTGTTTGTAACAAACTATAATTCCTGATCTGTTGATAAAACACAAATATATAGTGGCCAGCACTTTTTGATAAAATATGAAAAAAAATGGGGAGAGGAAGTTTGTTCAGAATTTAAAAGAGCTGGCCTTTTTTTGGGTGGTTCAAGCACTCAGCCAATGTAAGACTGGTTCAAATTCATATAACAAATGCGAGAAAATTATTATTTTAATATTCCATTTTGAATGGTTTCACCACAGAGAGGTACTTTTAATTCACTGGCGTAAATGAAAAGGTCTGAACAAGTCACTTATACTTTTGTGAACAAAAATCAAATTAGTTTAGATTTGCCTGGTCCGTGAAATCTTAAATTTATGCAATGGTTTGTAACATGCGGCCAATTTATGCGGTCATACTGATATTAGTAAATGCTCGTGTTTTGCCGTCGCCTATTTCAGCATTCAAAAATACTCATCGCTGGATATGCGAAATCAGCATCAAAAAGAAAGCTTCATCAATAACTCAAGTTTGTTTTGAGAGTTGATGGAAAACCTGTGTCACTTTCACTTCACCGAATGTTTCATTTACTTTTCGTTCCACATGTCGAAAATGAACTGTTCATTTGAAAATATAAAGGATATTTATTAATGATTTGAATTGGTTAATTATTGAAATATTATCCAATGTGGATTAAAGCAGGAACAATTGAGTCACTTACACTATTAAGAGTTGGGGGGATAAGCGATCAACAGAATCTTACTTGTGCAATTGATGAACAGAATAGAAGTAAAATGAATTAGTCTTTACTGATTTCATATATAGGGGAATAACGGCATTGGTAGAGTCGATATTAAATGGCATTAGGTTAGGGAAATATTATTTTTCATTACTGTGGGAAATATACAGAGAGTTATTTGTTATATAGATATACTTGGTTAATTATTTAAAGATTTTTAATGTTTATCTATAATTCAATGTATTTAAATGAGGTTTATGATTAGTGTGTACATGAGGACATAAAGAAATTGAAGAATAGTGTTTTGTGAATGAGAGATGCATATGATGATGTTTTTTTTTTTTTGACATTCAGTTCACCAAATATATAAATTTTTTAATCTCTAAATAAATGAAAATTTTATTTGAATTCATTTTTTCGGCAATATTGGAATTCAAGCATATATTCATTTTAAATTATTTTGTGAGTACGTACTAAACAAAATTTCATTTACGAAAGTTGCACCTACTGAGTAAACTGGAATGTCGAAAAAAGAAAAAAAATAAACATACGCATACATGTCTCACGTTAAGAATACTCTCATTTGTAAAGTTTCCTCTTTCTCATGAATGTCACTGTATTAAACTTTTTTTTGTTATGCTGAGTCGGTGCTTTCTGACCCCATTACATTTGAATTTTATAAATGAAAACCGTGTAAAAATCTTTAACAATTAGCAAATTTCTAGTTCATTTTCATAGCTGCTTTACGGATGCTCCTCATAGTTGTTTTGATGTGAAAAAATGAAAATATTTGTTCAATTTCTTAATGCATTTAATGTATTCTTTTTCATCGATAAGTTCTAATGAAGCACAATTTATATTTAATTGCCGTTTTATTTTGAACAATTTTTCCCTATAAGTCAATTGTTTAAGTTCGCTTTGCTACCATTTTGAAATTAAAACAGTCGAAATTTACTTTAAAAAAATTAAGATTATGAATACCATAGGTTGTTTGTTACCTATTACAAACGTAATGAAGATATGTTTAATTTTATTTATGTGTAAGGTAGTGGAATGCGTCAAAATTGTCTAATTTGGTAATAGTTTTTTGAAAGAACCAGATAATGGTAAAGCAAAAAAAATTAAATAATTATTTTGTATCATTTCTTAAAAGATGATTTCTTTATTCACTTATGACCTTTAGACTCTAAAATATACTTTACATTGCTGCAATGTTTTTCCTTTTTTTTTTAACTCCATATTACCGGAAATCTTATTATTGGTTGTCAGTTTTAATATAGGAATATTTGATCAGCTTGTATTTTTGATTTTATTTAGTACTAGTTAGTAGTGTAATGACCAGTTTTTAATACTGCACCAGTTTTAATATATTGATATAGGTTTTTTCCAATAATTAAACCAGTAATTTCAAATCAACTAATAAGAATATCTAAATACTTTAAATAACTTATTTTACTATTTTCATCTGATGGTCTAGTTTTTCCTAAACATGATTTATAAAAATTAAATGCATGAGCATTGTATTGCAAACACAACTGTTAAGGTTTACATGGCAGCATTTGCAGTTTTTTCATATCACCGTTCGAATTCACCGATTAATCTAAAACTTATTACCCTTAGGGTTGAGTGTGTTTCTTTTATTCTGATTTCATATCAAAATTAATTATTTTTAAGATTAAATGAAGGTGGCCAAAACTGGTAATTTTGAAATTTACTATATGTGCTAGTTTTGGACACACAAATTAGTCGCATGTTTTAAACCATTACATAAATTTAAAATTTCTATTAAAGAAATCAACTAATTTAGTTTTTATTTCTAAAATAAAAGTAACTGATTTAGTTTCTTTTGTTTTGTTTCTTCTTATCTTAAGACAGTATGGTTCCACTACAAATAAGTAGTTGGGTAGGTAAGATTATAAAAAAATTTTGCTACTCACTATCTAAAAGTTAGAAGACCAAATGGAATGTCAAAAACATCATCTCCATTTGAATGTTTACCTCACATTTATGTTAGAAAATTTCAACTTGAGGAACCCGACTGAATGATGAGGAATACTTTTTTTGTATGCATGGATTGCCTAATTTTAAAATGACATTTAATTGATTAATGTTGTAATTAAATTAAAAATACATATTTGTGGATATTGTTAGTGAGTATAATACTGCAAAATTTTTGATTTGAAAGATTTTAAAAAAAAAATTATGCTTTCAAATATAAGTTTATTCTCTCCATTTTTTCATTTTATCAAAAAAAATCATACATATATAATTTGTATTTGATTAAACTAAATTAAATTATAGTTTGTATTTTTACAACCAAATTAAAATTGTTTTTTTTTTTTATTTTGATATTTTTTTAAACTGAAATAAATCTCAGTTTAGGTAAATTTTTTTACATATCTATAAATCTCAAAATCCACATTTAAAATAACAGAAAAATAATGTGTACTAAATATATATTGCATAAAAAATGATTTATTTTACTTAAAATCATTAAAATGTCTGTTAAAATATTAATATTAGTGGCCAAACTGGTGCATAGAGGTAGGTCAAAACCAATTCAGTAAATTGGTAATTTATTTAAAAATTAATAACTCGAATTCGAAATATTCTTCAGAAAATATAACTAGCAGAAAGCCAATAAAATTTTACATAAAATAGTAACAGTATATATAGTGTTGTAAAGAATAGTATGATTTAAACAGCGTCATCCACTGTGAAATTTATTCGCCTTCTTTCATATAAATCCTGGACTAATATCTACCTAAATTATTAACATTAGGATAGTTTGATACCTTATTGACTTTAAACTTTGAATTAGATTTTAATCTGAATTCAAATGTGAGTTTGTTTTTTCTCCTTTTTTTCTGATATTTTGATGTCACAAGTTTTTTATTAATTTTGCTTAATGTATAACTGCAATACTTAGTACCCAATTGTAGGGTAACTCAAAATACTTAGTGGCTAATTGTTGTGTAGAAAGAAATTTGTAAAAATACTAAAAAAATGTATTCAGAATTTTGATAGATTGCAATTGTATTGAAAATGTTATTTCTACAAATTGAGTTCATAGAAATGCCGGTACCTACATTCAACACAAAAAATCAAACTACAATTATTTGTTTAGACCATGTAAATATACATAGGATTAAGCTTTAGAATATAATTAAATTTTATAGAATGCGTAATCTTGTCTTAGTTTAGTTTTGCAAAAGTTAAATAGTATCACCCTTAAACAACAAGCTTTCATGGAATTAGATTAAGCATTAAATGAACAATCTTTATTCACACCTACTGTAAACCTTAAGAAGGAGATTAATGGTGAGTTTAAAAATGCACATTTTGTCATTTGTTTTGACATTCTGAGTGTAGAAAAGAATAGATTTTATTTTAGCTGTAGTCGAAAACGGCAAAAGCATTAAGGTAATACGAATTAACAAGTTTAGCTGTTAAATATTTTAGCCGTTTTTTATGTTAACGCATACGTATTTTCACAATTTTCTTCAACTTTGTTGTTTTCTTTAGCCCTTATTTGTAAACTTTGCATCAAATATAATATGAAAATCATTTCAAAATCAAGTTATCATAAGAATGAAATTCGAAAGAATGTTCCATATGTTGTAGAGCTCTTTCTATAACTTGAACATCTTTTCATTATTTATACCAAAGTTTCTAAAATCAGCATATCAAAATGATTTTTATGAAGAATATGGATGGGTGACATGTATACTCCTTTTTGTGTTGATTTTTTTTTACTACATTCATGATGATATAGTTTTTCAAAGAATTGAAAAAAGAATTGTAAGTAAATTTATAATCGATATATAATCTGCATAGTTCTAAACTGAACTGTGTCATTTAAAGAGTCTCACTTATTTCCCTATTCATGCTTCTGTATTTATAGATCTTATTTTTTGGAGAAATACTATTCTTTCTTACTGACAACCCTAAAGCAACAAATGTAGTAACTAAAATTAAATTTACGCAAAGTTATGAAAATATTGAAAGAATTAAGATGTATAAGGTTCAATATACTTTTTTTGAACATAATGAATAGGCTATTTCAAATATATGCCACAATTATATCGAATAATATAATTGAAACATTTTTAATTTGATCAATTATTATATTTATTAATTTACAAACAACATATATAAATCTGAATGATTTCATTTTATTGAATCTATTTATTAAGAGTATGAGTAATATATATTTACTATTTTGAGTAATTGGGTAGTTTTCCACCCAGGTTTTAAGCACATTGCAGAGTTAAATTCTGGCCACCACACACAAACATAAGGGATTTTAGTAGAAAGAAACTGAGATTTTAGAAGGGGAACATTACTCAAAACCTTAAATACATTTATTTGGCATGGCACTTGAAATTGATTCACTTCTTTGAACAACGAGGTCACTTCCACCTTGATTTGTGATGTAAATATAAAATTCTGGTATGATATAATGAAATTTTTTCATATAATTCCATATTAACAATATAAATTATTTTTCAACAAAAAATGATTTTCTTTGAAAGAAAAACTACTGCTTTTTAAAAGTATATACGTTTAGTTTTGTTATATTCTAGAACGTTCACGGGTAAAGTGTAGCTTATCATAATATTCAGAGAATTTGAAAAGTGAGCCACTAAAACACAAAGGTCTAGGAAAGACACATGTATTCAAGGTGTCAGTTTATAAGAGATTGAGACAATATAGTTTTTTTATTTTGGGAACAAAATTTTCTTCCCGCAAATTACCTTGAAAAAATCTTGGTATAAAGAAAAACTAGCACGTTTTCTACAAACTGCGATCAAGACTTCTTATAAAAATGGTGTTACATTCACAAGAAAATTTTGTCAAACAAAATAAAGGTGAATAAATGTAATGTGCTTTTATGAGAAAGTTTAATAATAGGATTTTGAAAATGTTTCTATTTGAGGCTAATAAATACTCCTCTGTATTAATAATATGCGCCATACATCGTTTATCATATGGATTTCATTCACCATTCATAAATAAAAGAATTAGAAGAAATGGTGTTTTAAGTGAGAAAAACAAATATTTTGAAAATTGTTGAACACGAGTTGAACTTATTTCAATGGTTTTCATATACAGTTAATAAATTTTATTTATACAATGAAAATAAATTTTAAAAAAACTCTGATCATGCTGTTCAAATGTACTGAATGGTAAATTTTAATGGAAGTTGCAGTGGGAAGAAATTAGTTTATATAAATAATGCCTCTAGCTGAGGTATGAAAGTCAGATAATATCACCCGAGGAATGAAAATCGAACAAATGATCTGAATATATGTTTTATAAGCCATATATTCGACAACCCATTTTTACCTTACCCGACTTGTCTAGGTCTCAGAAGCCCCTGCTAAATGCACTAATAGGGCAATTTATTTTGCATTATTTATTTAGGTTTAAAGGCATTAATTCATAATTTAAAATGATTTTCTTCAATATTTGTTACCTTTTTCTTTTGTTAGGTTACCTCAGATGTTGAAGGAGATTTGCAGTGTTGGAAATTTCGAAGCCAACAATTTCTGCACTGTATCCGAGAATGAATCGATGTAGTCAAGTCCTTACTCTTTATCGCAGAATATCACTTAAGCATAACATTTAAAGTTATATCAAATTGAAAAAAAATTGTATTTTGTCATTTTCTGTTATTTATTTTGTAGTTTGCTGTGTGCTAAAGATTTTTCTTATGTTCATTTGTATTTGTTCACAGATATGATCCTAATTTTTATTATATTTGTGCCTTCAACAGTTGTCTCATAATATTTACCACTTTTTCGTCATTTAAAAAGCACCTGTATCAACATGATGAATTTAAAACTAAAAATACAAATATGTTAACTTATAGAACATTTGGATTTAAATCTTTTCTAAAGTGTAAGTTTATTTCACATTTTAAGGAACATGATATTATTTTCTGCCCTCTAAAGAATTGTCAGCTGAAATATGCAGTTTATTCTTCTTTTAAGTCACATTTGTCAAGGTATCACTCTTGTTATGTGTTAAATGATTTTAAGTGAGATCTTAACACATGTCAAAAACAGAAATCAGGTACAACTGTCTCAATCAGTTCCCAATCATGTTGAAAATTTCAGGGAGAATTCAATATTGATCCCAGACTACAATAGAAATGTTGTATTATTTATTTCGAAAATGCAAGAAAAATTTTTGCTGCCCAGTTCTACAATTTGTGAATTAATAAATGCAGTAAATGAATTCCAAACAGGTTCTGTTTCATTAACTAAACAGTCTATAGTAGAAACTCTTAAAGAAAACAATGTAAATGAGAAGGTTCTAAACTTGGTTTTAAATAATCCTGCAGCGAGTAATTAAAATTCCACTTTTAATGTTATGAAATTTTAATATTCTCAGAAAAAATTTCTGAAGGAAAACTTTGGTTTGGTTGAACCTGTGAAATATATGCTCAAGTCGAAAACTCAAGTTTCAAACTACCACTATGTACCTATTATAAAAACTATTCAAGCATTTTGCAAAAATAATGAAGTTTTAGATTGTATAATGTCTACATCGGAAAGTAAAAATGCAAATATTTTGTCAGATATTCATGATGGAACCAATTTTAAGAACAACCCTTTGTTTCAGTTTTCCAAATATACAAATTTTGCTATATTTTGATGAATTTATGGTTTTTAACCCATTAAGAGGTAATCAAGCAAAACACAAGCTAGGTGCATTTTATTTTACACTAGGAAACATTCCCATCTAAGTATCGTTCTTCAGGGAAAGATATGCAGTTAGCTAATTTGTGCAAATACTCAGATATAAAATACTTCGGATCTAAAGCAGTTCTCCAACCTCTGATAAAAGACCTAAAGTTATTAGAAACACCGATGGAATAATTATTTCAGGAATACCTCATAATGTTAAAGGTGGAATTGTTTCTATAATAGGTGAGAATTTAGCTGCTCACCAAATAGGTGGCTATGTTACTAATTTTAGTACAAATGTAATTTGTTGTTGCTTTTGCATAGCAAATAAAAGCGATATGCAGGCTAATTTTACAGAATCTAAATATGTACAGCGTACAAAACAATTGTATAAGCACCATCTGTCGTTAGTAAACAAGGATTCAATGTATACATCTGTTTATGGTTTCCTTTTAACTTTTTAAAATATTTTCATTGCAGTAACATGCTACCGCCAGATGTAATGCATGATTTACTAGAAGGTGTTGTTCCATTTGATTTGCGTTGATTATAAATTATTTTATAGTTAAGAAGTATATAACCCTATCGCAATTAAATTGCAAGATCAAGCATTCAAAATTTGGGTTTTATGATGCTGCTAACAAACCAACCATAATTTCAGAGCCTTCTCAGAAGGGTATTAAAATGATTGCTGCCCGTACGTAGTCCTGTTGAGATTTCTGCCATTATTTATTGGTCAAAGTGTTCCAGATTCTGAACCTGCATGCATCTTAACATTAAAAGAAATAGTAGATATTGTTCTTGCACCAAAAATCAATTTATCTTATGTGTCTCATTTGTCACACTTGATTCAAAATCATCACAATCTTTTTAAAGATATTTCCTTCTGTTAAATTTACACCTAAATTTCATTTTCTTGTACATTATCCACGACTTATTCTTGCATTTGGCCCACTAACTTGTTCCTGGTCAATGTGCTTTGCGGCGAAGTATTTATATTTTAAACATGTTGCCAACGCATTAAAAATAATCTAAATTTGCCATACTCATTGGCCTAAAGACATCAACAGCTACAGTGCTATTATAATTTGGAATCTTTACGACCTATAGGGAAAAAGAATTCAGTGATAAGTGGGAAAATCGTAGATATAAACAATTATTCAACAGAGATCACACGATTACTTTCAGACTGTGAGGAATTTTATTCATTAAAAAAAAGTAGAATTAAATGGTCTGATTTACAAATCAAGAATGTGCCTTGTCTCTGGATTTCATAATGATGAACCAGTTTTTGAGAAAATCATAATAATTTTAAGGAAAGGTACTTGTACAAAATTTGCTTGTCACACATTTACGAGCAGCACTCTTTTCCTAGGATGTTTCAAGTTAGAAAGTTCAAAAGATATTAAAATTTTGAAATTTCAGGATTTTGTTGATGTTTATCCTCTATCAGATATAATTATTCAGTGGTTATTCCAAAGTATTGTTTATTTAACCCCAAAGAATAAATGTGAAAAATTTTCAAAGCAGTCAAACTCCAAAAACAATATCAACTTTTCACAGTTCCTTACGAATAAAGAATGTTGACGGCTATTTTCAAGTGTTGCATTGCACCATTTTGATGTATTTTTTACTTCATTTTGTTTACGTTTGAACTTATTTTTCACTTATAATATTGCATTTACATTATGACATTCATGTATCATATAACTGAATCTGCACATTACATTATTGATTTCTTAATTTTATTCTCTGTGAAGGATAGAGACAAACCATTACTTTCCCATGGAAAAAATTCATTTAAAAGCAAACTTTTTTTGCATGCATGTCAGAACTGATTGTTTTCTGAAATTGTTGATAAATATGTTGTTCTGAATTGTCATAAAATATATTATAATATATGTGTAATCTTTAATGAAATGTTTCAAAAGCTGTGCATTTTTAATATTGAATATGCTGTTATATAAAATAATTTGCTTGTGTATAAACTTCATTTTTATGTATTTTTTAATGTAGCAGATGCAATACGAACTACAATCACTGTAAAAATAAATTTTTTGAAGTGAAATAAGCTTTTCATTCATGTGTTAGTTTATTCAAATGATGTTTATTACTATAGAGATCAGTTATGAAAAATCTAATAAGATTAAAAGTTAAAGTTTGAAACAAAAAAGCATTTTATCAGTACATTCTGAAATACAATAAACCATCTTGTTCTCTTGCTATTTAAATGTCCATGGTAATCAAAATGTTACGAGTAAATTATTTGGAAATATATCTAAGCGTTACAATTGTGTCTGTAGAGGAAGGGACATTTTTTAAAATAAAGTAGAACTGTACACATTTTCAAATATAGGTGCAAGAATTTTTATTTGCAAACCATATTTGGCAATTTATATTAATCTGATTTTATTCGATTGTTCTTGTTTTAATATATTATCGTAAAAAAAAATATGTGCTGTATTGTTTTTAGCAGACTAGAAATGCGTACATTTATAATACTATAATATACAAGTACTTTTGTAATATAGTATACACCTAGAAGTTGTCACTTCTGCCTTGTGGTCTTACGTGTATCCGTTTGTTTTTATTTACAAAGGAAAATGTCTAAAAGCACAAGAAAAATTGAGCTACTTCAAAGAAATCAAGAAGGGAATAAGCTAAAATCTTGAACAATTCATTGTGAATTTATTTTTCAGGTTTGTATAGAAAGCTTGCAATTTAGAGAATTATGTGTTTCAATGAAAAATACAGTTCCATTTGAAAATGAAGCAGAAAAAGTTTGTTTATGCTATTAAATTAAATGTTTGATTTTCCTTTTTAAAGTTTCCCTAATTATTAATCTCTGAAAAGTTGAATTAAATTTGCAATTTAAATGTTTTAATAAACTAATAATTTAAAAACAAGTACTGCATAAATGAACAAAAAAAATTCACAGTAATAGTAGGCAGTATCTCAGTTTGACTTCACATGTATCGTACTTAATGTATTGGGAAAATACCTGATTGTTAAAGGATTTATGGGAAACCATTATATACATGGACTCTCATATCTTTACAGAAAAATGAAGCATTTTTTCTGAAATTGGAACAGTAATGCAATCTTGGGTTTTTTAATATTTGAAAAAAATTCAGTTTGAATATTCTATAAAATTTTCTTCATAAGTAAATTAAATTGTCAGAGGCATTGCTTAAATTTCCAGATACTTCAAGTGGTTTTTATGCTTCACTCAAAATTTTCAAATTAAGTATTAAAGCTTAATATGTCATTATTTTATTTCAATTTCAGCATAAATACTTCAAATTTTATTGCAGAAAAATGTAAGGATACTGATAAACATTTTAAATTTATTATTGCAAATCTGAAATGATTTATTTTATATGAAATCATTAATAGAAATTCAATTTTATGTCAATCCATTGCACAGTGCATATGGTTATACCATATATATATATACCATTCCATGGTTCAATCAAAGCACCAGTTGATGGAGTCAAGTTTCACCATGCTATGGTGACAACTATCCATGCACCATATTTTGGTGAAACGTTGAACTACTACTATTGTTACCAATTCTAAATTTAATAAGTATTATACACTGTTCAATAAATTGAAGTTAGATTTGAAATCTGTGCTTTTATTTTCTTAAATACTTAAAATAAATTCACTGCATATTATGTATATTAATAAAGGGAATTAAATTACCAAGAAATGATAAATTTTAGTAATTATAACATCACTTAATAAATTTAACAATTTGTAAAAATGAGTCGAGTTTTTGTATTTATTTTCATAGTTCTTTTTTCACTCTGCCTCAGGCATTTGTATATTTACAAACATTCTGCTTTTTTCAAAATCGTAGTGATGTTGAGAATTGAGTAAAATTTTACCGGTTAAAAAGCAAAAATAAATAAATATTAATGCGATTGGCATTATAAATGGACATACCGTATCTCAAATTTACCAGATAATTTGTAATAGAACCAGAGTTATTCTGGTAAATTTATCAAATTAAATGGTCTAAATTACCATCTTATT
>BGPR01029324.1:0-19350 GCA_013235015.1 Araneus ventricosus | reverse complement strand
TCGATTTCCCAGTTACGTATTGCTCAACATTTAAAAATAGACTAAATAATAGTTGGAATTATTTCCACAGACTCATGTGACTCATACCTTAATCAGTAAATACTCAAACTGATAAGACAGAATATTGTCTCTGCAGACAATGACACACATTTCTTGATTCTCATTGCATTTGGGAAATAATGAGTTATTTTTGTTCGGCAAGTTATAATAGAAGAATTTCTTTAATCCTTTACTCGATGTATAGAATTAAAAAGTTCTCAGACGGCTTCTTCCTTCGCTGAGAGTTAGTCTTCTTAGAATATCTCTCCAGGGTTAGGCTTGGATTAACAGTCAAGAACCAGCGCTGTTCGGGTTAATTCAAAACATCTGGTCATTGTAACATTCGCATTTATGATTGCAAGAGTCTACACATAACGGAAGTTGACAATATTTAAAAGAATTAAAGTATCGGATTACCAGTACTCACTAAACTAGAGTGAGAATTATTTTTATGTATAAAAATGTTTTGGAATTATAACTCTTCAGAAGCTATCTTTAGAAAAAAATTTAGTCCATTCTTTTACATGTTTTTTGTTTAACATTACTTCTGACAAGTTTGTTAACTTCATGTTTGTCAAAATGAAATTTTGTATTTAATTTTTCACTAACTTACGTGAAGGTCATCTGCATCATCTAGCTCCAACCATCTGCAAACCAGAAACATCATTGCTAAGGAAGACAGCATTACGAATATTTCCTAGTGGGTTGCGATATAGTTTAAGAAACCTATACATCCGCTGCATCCTCATTGGGAGGCATTCCAGATTTTGGCTGAGAAATATTCCCTCATCCTCCTTACAGCTACAGCACAAACCTGGCACCCTATGACTTTCAAATATTTTTGCATTTTTATTCTTTCCTTTCTGGAAAGAGATTCCAGGATGACAGTTTTGTGAAACAATCCGTTACTGCCTTGTTATCATCACAGACAGCATAGATAAGGGGATAAAAAATATGATGCCTCGTTATGGCTTTAATTTTAAGGCCATCACAGTTTGTGACTGTCAAACTAATCTTAACATTAAAATATTAAGAAACACTATTTATTCTCAAATTTAATAGAATAAAAAATATTTGCAATAATAATTCAACTTTCGTCACAGCTTTTGATAATTTAAGTAATAATTTAAAAGGAAACGGATACCCAAGTAATTTCTTTAACTATAATAACTTAATTAAAAAAGGATTGAAGAGCTTCTAAATTTCTGTTAATTTGGTTCGAATTTTTCTCAATAGATGGAGCTAGGTTTGCTAACTTCTAGACTTATTTTCTTTGTTTCTGATTTGCTTCGATGGCGTTGTTTTTACTGGTATTTTTGGCAGAAGGTAATGTTAATTTTCTTTTCTTTTTTGGATTTGTTAAAGAAGACTTTCTGAATTTTATTTTATTTAAGAAATGTTTTTTCCTACATTATTTCAATTATTGGATAAATTCAGGCCACAGAGGGAATATTATTTGACTATTAAGTCATTCCCTTGACAGAAAATTTATCCATTTTAGAACTCCGACGGCGAGTGGCACTTGGAAAAAGTTCGCCATTCGAGTTCCCTTTCATTTTTTCCCATTTTATTTGTTTAATCTTAATGTGTTATAATTTTTTTGAAGCATGATTTTTGTTGTTTGATTGTATGTTAATTGGTTAGTTGATTGTAGACAATATTGTTAATGCAATAACTGGATGCTTCTGCATTGCGCGCAAAAGGTATATTGTTATTGATATTGTTTACTTCTTCTGGTTCTTCTGAAATTTCTTTATTGTATAATTAAAATATCTTTCTTATGCATTTTATTGGGAGTTGCTACATTTTTGCGCCATTCTTTTTAATGCAAAGTTTAATTTTTAATATCTCTTGTTAATTTATTTCACTTGTTATAGTTATGACAAGCGTCTCGACACGGAAAAAAATTATGTTTAAATATGATCCAAGATACAAACCTCAGTTAAAAATAAAGAGTTTTGTTCCTATGCATTTTGTATTCCTTCAATTGGTCAACGGATCTTATTTTCTGGATATCCTAAACAGGGTTGCCATATTGGCCTTGTTAAGGCCAAATTGTGGAAATTTGGCCTTTTTCAAAAGGCCTTGGCCTTAGGAATTTTCATTTGACCTTAAATTCATTTTTGGACCTTTTTTGGCTTTATTTTCCCTTATGACTTTTAGAACGATTCTTAATGTATAATTCTACTGTTTTTCTAATAAACTTAAGAACATTGAAAAATAATATGGAACGTTGTTGTTAACAGAGTTGATATTGTTGCAAAATTTCTTTCTGTGGGTGTATGGTGTAAGCAGTCCAACACGCGGGATAATGGAGAATGAAGATTTATTTGCAAATATGCAGGAAAGCACGTAGCACAGGTACGGGAAATAATAGTTCTTGCACAGACTACCAATGTAAACAGACAATAATTCGCAGGTAATAACAGTTCAGCACTTTGTTATCTAACAACATAAACAGTCAGCAAATAACTAATGACTAGTAGACCATAACTGCACCTTCAATAGCGCTCAGCTCACCATCTCGCACTGCGGGTGGAACTCCAAAGGCATTCGCGCTCCAAGGCGATCCCAGTCGATAAAGACGCTCCTCTGATCTAGGCGCCGTCCTTAAATATTCTCTCCGACAGGCCGTGACGTCACATGGCGTTTTCTCGTGTATTCCCTTTCCTAGTAGAAATATCGAGAAAAGGGTTGCATTTTCGGGAATCATCTATTTGTCGCCAAATCGCCAAAATGATCGCCAAGTTTGTTGCCAAGGTCATAGGTGCCATAAGAGTCGCTGAGGTCACTCCATGCTTAACCTTGTAAAACTCTCTTCCCAACCATAGGACTTGCATTGCTGGGAAGGGACTTTCCATGTTTGTAACAATATATTTCGGTCGAACATTTTATTCTGGACCAACAAGAACAGAATTCCTTTTTCTTTCTTTCTTTTTTTTTCTTTTGCAAGTGGCGCATGTAGAGGTTATAAAAAATTCACTTGAATTTTAGTCTAAAAGAACAGTATTATACATATGACAATCCGGTGGGGTTCCTTTTCATGAAGAATAGTCATTTTCTTATAGCAAAAAAAGTCCGAAATGTGCGCTTTCATGAAATTTTCAAATTTGGCCTTTTTTGGCCTTATTTTAAAGACGGTTTGGCCTTATTTTGCTATTTTGTTCTGGCAACCCTGATCCTAAATGGAAGAAAGCTTCCTCTCTTTTCGTGATATGTTGATGATATAATTTTGCTTGATTTTAACGAAGGAACAGAAATATTTTAAAATACTCTGCAGCTCCGTAACTTTTAAGTACCTTCGAAAACCAAGAATATATGGGTAGCATTCAAAGCTATTATTAATTTTTCAGATAAATGAAAATTACTTTAATTGTTGGATGAATTTAACATGAAAAATTCTTCATTTTTACAATGAATGAAACTACTTATAATTGGGCTTATTACTGGTGAAAGAACACACTGAAACGAAATTTAGTGTTTATAAGCTTTTACATAGCGCTATTAGATGTATCAGTGGCGAATCAGGGGGGAGGGATCTGGCTGCAGCCCCCCCCCCCGAGCTAAGCCAGAAATCTTGATCCCATTTAAAATCGCTACAACTGTTTGTTCTTAATTTCCCTTAAAAAAAAAAAAACGTGACAATATTGCTCTCTGGCTTGACAGACTCGAAAATTTTTCTACTTTTCTAGTCATTCCGGTTATGCTTGTAGCGTTGACGCGGTCGAAGACATTTTTTGGCTAGTGACTTCATTGCATTTTTTATAAATTATCGGAAATATCGCAGTGTTTTTTATTATTCTTATTGTCAGGTGCAGGTTTGGTGTCAGAGGGGGGACCGGCGGCAGCCCCCCGTCGGGTATGCTGTGTCCCACCATCGGGGAAAATTTTGTAACCCGTCGGGGGAAATTTTTGTGCGGAGTATTCAACTGTAGTTGATAAATAATAATTTGTCAAAAATATGAGACCAATTTCATTGCACTCGTCGCTGCATACAGCATGTCGTGCCCCTTGTCGGAGAGATCGTGCCCCTGTCAGTCAAATCGGGCCCCCCGCCGGGCAAACTCTAGCGCCATTCCTGGTCCCCCCCCATCCAAATCCTGGATTCGCCACTGAGATGTATCAAACACAACTCGTGTATATGTAAACTAAACTTCAATAAAGCACGTAGAAAAATGAAGATTATAAGCATACAAAGCCTTAGTAAACATTTATCTATAATATAGTCGTCGAGAAATTTCTGTGACGTTGGAAGGAGTAAAAATAACTCCTCCCCTTTGGTCTAACGGAACGAATCAGATTTCTGTTATGGCGCCAAAATTGCGTCAAACAACTCAAACAGGTGTTTTTTATGTATAAAATAGCTGACTTGCAGTTTAACTTCTTTCTCTATTCCTGGTCAAGGCACAGAAGTTAGCACTCAATTGATACATTAGTTCCAGTTTTTCATGCTGTTCTTGTTAAAAGGGTTCTTCTCTTCGGTAGACATTTATGCTGGCTCCCACTCTTAAAGATTTGAATCAGGGTGCATGATATTGCTAATATTTCCTTTCTATACTTTTGTTCTTGTATTTGAATGCATTTTATCTCCTGTTAATGAATACTTTGTATTATTTTCACTGACAAAACGAAAGAATTGGCTGAAAGTAAAGCTATTAACAAAAACGAAAGTTAGTGTCAATTGATCCATCGGTCCTTGCTCTTTTCACGCTTTCGTTCTGTTGTGTTGTTCTTTCTTTCCTGTATTTAGTGCTGTTTCACTTAAAGATCTGAATTTGTGGTGCATTGCTATTGCTTAATATTTCCTTTAGCACACCTTATTTTGTATTTTGAATGCATTTTTTTCTGTTAGTGCATTTTGTTTCATTTTACTCGGACAAACGAAAGTAATTGTTGAAAGTAAGTTATTAACAAAACGAAAAGTTAGTGTCAATTGATTCATCGGTTCTGTTTTTACGCTTTCGTTCTTGTTAAAAGCATGGTTCTTTTCTTTTTGTTATTCAAAAGGCCTCCTAATTTAAAGATTTGAATTCCAGGGTGCATGCTATTACACATTTCCTTTAGTTATCAATTCTTTGTTTTGTATTTTGAATGCATTTTTTTCTGTTAATGCATTTTGCATTATTTTACTCGGACAAAATGAGTTAATTGCTGAGTAGTTATTAACAAAAAACGAAAGCTAGTGTCAATTGATTCATCGGTTCTGTTTTTTCACTGCTTCGTTCTTGTTAAAAGGGTTCTTCTTTTCTGTAATTTAAAAGGTTACCCTCACTTAAAGATTTGAATTTTGTGCAGATATTGCTAATATTTCCTTTAGCTAATACTTTTGTCTTTGTATTTTGAATGTATTTTTTCTGTTAATGCATCTTTACTATTTTTACTCGACAAAACGAAAGTAATTGCTGAAAGTAAAGTTATTAATAAAACGAAAGTTAGTGTCAATTGATTCATCTGGTCTTGGTTTCTTCATCACGCTTTCTGTTCTTGTTATGCTGGTTCTTTTCTTTTCGTATTTAAAAGGCTTCCCACTTAAAAGATTTGAATCCTTGTGGTGCATACATTGCCACATTCTTTACACACCTTGGTTCTAGCCTTGGAAACGCACTTTTCTTTCCTGTTAATTTACTATCTTTACCTGGACAAAACGAAAGCAATTGCCGAAAGTAAAGCCATTAACAAAACGAAAGTTAGTGTCAACTTATTCATCGGTCCTTGTTTCTACGCTTCGTTCCTTGTTAAAGGGTTCTTCTTTCTTCTGCATTCAAAAGGCTTCTAATTTAAAGATCTACTTGTGGTGCATATTGCTAATATTTCCTTGTTATAATCTTTTGTTTGTATTTTGAATGCATTTTTTCTGTTAATGCATTTTATCATTTTACTGACAAAACGAAAGCAATTGCTGAGTGTGCTATTAACAAAACGAAAGTTAATGTCAATTGATTCATCGGTTTGTTTTTCACGCTTGTTCTTGTTAAAAGGGATGGTTCTTCTTTTCTGCATTTTAAAAAAGGCCTTCCCACTTTAAAGATTTGAATTTGTGGTGCATGATATTGCTAATATTCTAGCACATTTTGTTTTGTAATTTCTTGAATGCATTCTTTTCCTGTTAATTTACCTTTACTATTTTACTGACAAACGAAAGCACTTGCTGAAAGTAAGCATAATAAAACGAAAGTTAGTGTCAATTGATTCCATCGGTTCTTGTTTTCTTCACGCTTCTGTTCCTTGTTAAAGGGTTCTTTCTTTTTCATTCAAAAAATACCTCTATCTCTAAAGATTTGAATTTGTGGGTGCATGCTATTTCTAATATTTCCTTTAGTTATCAATTTTTATTTCTATTTTGAATGCATTTTTTCCTGTTAATGCATTCTTAATTATTTCACTGGACAAAACGAAAGTAATTACTGAAAGTAAGTTATTAACAAACGAAAGTTAGTGTCAATTGATTCATCGGTTCTGTTTTTCGTTCCTTGTTAAAAGGAATGGTTCTTTCTTTCTGCATTTAAAAAGGCTTCCCTTAATTTAAAGATCTAACTCTAGGAAAATGATATTTGCTAGATTTCTTTAGCACATTTTGTTTTGTATTTTGAATGCATTTTTTCTGTTAATGCATTTTGCATTATTTTACCTTGACAAAAAACGAAAGTAATTGCTGAGTAAAGTTATTAACAAAACGAAAGTTAGTGTCAATTGATCTAATTGGTCTCCTGTTTTTTCTTACTGTTCTTGTTGTGCTGGTTCTTTCTTTCTGTATTTAAAAGGCTTCCCCACTTAAAGATTTGAATTTGTGGTGCATGCTATTTGCTTAATATTTCCTTTTGAAGCAATAATTTCATTTTGTATTTGAATGCATTTTTCTGTTAGTGCATTTTGCATTATTTTTACTCGGACAAAACGTAGAAAGCACTGTTGAGTAAGTTATTAACAAAACGAAAGTTAGTGTCAATTTATTCATCGGTTCCCATTTTTCATCATTTGTTCTTGTTAAAAGGGTTCTTCTTTCTGTATTCAAAAGGCTTCCTCCACTTGGGAAGATTTGTATTTGTGGTGCATGCTATTATTAATATTTCCTAGCACACCCTTTTGTTTTGTATTTTGAATGATTTTTCTGTTAATGCATTTTGCATTATTTTTACTCGGACAAAAAACGAAAGTAATTTATTGAAAGTAGTTATTAACAAAACGAAAGTTAATGTCAATTGATTCATCGGTTCCGTTTTTTCACGCTTTCGTCTCCTTTGTTAAAGGGTTCTTCTTTCGTATTTGTATACCTCTTAATTTAAAGATTTGAATTTTAGGTGCATGATTATTAATATTTCCTTTAGTACATTTTATCTTTTGTAATTTTGAATGTGATTTTTTTCTGTTAACGCATCTTGCATTATTTTTTAATTGGACAAAACGAAAGTAATTATTGAAAGTAAAGTTATTAACAAAACGAGTTAGGCGTGTCAATTGATTCATCGGTTCCATTTTCACAGCTTTCTTTCGTTCTTTGTTAAAAGGGTTCTTCTTTTTGCATTTAAAAGGCTTCCTCTTAAAGATTTGAATTCAGGTGCATGATATTGCTTAATATTTCCTTTTAGCACATTTTTGTTTTGTATTTGTAATGTATTTTTTCTGTTAGCTATTCAAATATTACGTAAGCATGTTTTGGTATTTTTTGACTCCCTCCCCTTGTCATAAAATAAGCAAATCACAAACCCTCTTATAATTACGTAAGCAAACTGCAACCCCCGTACTTTTATTTTACAAAACGTATAATAGTAATAATCTATCTTTTAAAAAATTTTAGGATTTAATTCAAATAAAAACTCTAACTAGGTTTAAAATGAAAAACTGTAAGTTTAATTTCATAATTTCAAGTAGTTTGCTTTATAAAATCTCAAGTTTATTTTTCTTTTGCTAAATTTAACTTTTTTTTCAAATTTAATTTTTTAAATTAAATTATTTTGTGCAAGTTATAAAGACATTTTCGAAATAAAGTGATTTCACTGTCTTACGGCATCATCATACTACTCCTCCTAACCTTGTCAGTAAAATAGCAATTGCAAACCCCTCCCCCCTTGCGCTTACGTAACATTTGATGGACCCTTAGCATTTGCATTATTTTACTCGACAAAAACGAAAGCAAATGTTGAAAGTAAAGTTATTAACTTAAACGAAAGTTAAATCTGATTCATCGGTTTGTTTCTTCATTGTTCTTGTTAAAGGGTTCTTTCTTTCGTATTCAAAAAAGCTACTCCTCACTTAAAGATTTGAATTTGTGGTGCATGCTATTGCTAATATTTTCTTTAGCGCATTTTGTTTTGTATTTTGAATGCATTTTTTTCTGTTAGTGCATTTGCATTATTTTACTGGACAAAACGAAAGTAATTGCTGAAAGTAGTGTTATTAATATGAAACGAAAGTTAGTGTCAATTGATTCATCGGTTCTGTTTTTACGCCGCTTTCTGTTCTTGTTAAAGGGTTCTTTCTTTTGTATTCAAAAGGCTTCCCACTTAAAGATTTGAATTTGTGGTGTATGCCATTGCTAATATTTTCTTTCTTAGTTATATTTTATTCTTTGTATTTGGAATTTACTTTTTCTGTTAGTGGATTTTGCATTATTTTACTCGACAAAACGAGAAAGTAATTGCTGAAAGTAGTTATATTAATCAAAACGAAAGTTAGTGTCAATTGATTCATCGGTTCTGTTTTTCACGCTTGTTCTTGTTAAAAGGGTTCTTTCCTTTTTTCGTATTTAAAAGGCTCTCTCTCTACTTAAAGATTTGAATTTGTGGTGCATGATATTTCTAATATTTCTTTTAGCACATTTTTTGTTTAGGTTTATAATGCATTTTTTTTCTGTTAGGGTCATTCAATATTACGTAAGCATGTGTTTTGTATTTTTTGACTTCTTTGTCAAAGCAAAAAAAATAAGCAAATCACAAACCCCTCTCCTTTATAATTACGTAAGCAAACTGCAACCCCCCCCCTGTTCTTATTTTACAAAACGTATAACAGTAATAATCTAATTTTAAAATTTTAGGACTTAATTCAAATAAACTCTAACTAGGCTTAAATTTTGAAAAAACTGGCAAGTTTATCTCCTTACACTCTGTTTGTTTATAAAATCAAGTTTATTTTTCACAATTTGAACTTTTTTTCCAAATTTAATTTTTTTTGAATTAAATTATTTGTGCAAGTTATAAGACATTTCTTGAATAAAGTGATTCACCGTCTTACGTAAGACACCCATACTCCCTCCCACTTTGTCAGCAAAAAAATTAAGCAAATCGTAAACCCTCCCCTTGTCAGCAAAATAAGCAAATCGTAAACCCTCCCTCTTGCAAGTTTACGTAATATTTGAGTGGACCCTTATGCATCTTTTGTATTTTACTCTGACAAACGAAAAGCAATGTTGAAAAGTAGTTATTAACTAAACGAAAGTTAAATTGATTCATCGGTTCTGTTCTTTCATCACTTGTTCTTGTTAAAGGGTTCTTTCGTATTCAAAAAGGCTTCCTCTACTTAAAGATTTGAATCTTAGAAAGTAATGCTATTGCTAATATTTTCTTTACGTTAATTTTTTTGTTTTGTATTTTGAATGCATTTTTCTGTTAGTGCATTTTGCATTATTTTACTGACAAAAACGAAAGTAATTGGTTGAAAGTAAAGTTATTGATGAAACGAAAGTTAGTGGCCAATTGATTCATCGGTTCTGTTTTTCACGCTTCGTTCTTGTTGTGCTGGTTCTTTCTTTTGTATTCAAAAGGCTTCCTCACTTAAAGATTTGAATTTGTGGTGTATATATTGCTAATATTTTCTTAGAAGGCATTTTTGTTTTGTATTTTGAATGCATTTTTTCTGTTAGGTGATCTTGCATTATTTTTACCTGACAAAACGAAAGTAATTATTGAGTAAAGTTATTAATAAAAAAACGAAAGTTAGTGTCAATTGATTCATCGGTTCTGTTTTTTCACGTTTGTTCTTGTTAAAAGGGTTCTTTTCTTTTCGTATTCAAAAAAGGCTTCCTCTACTCTAAAGATTTGAATTTGTGCATGCTATTGCTAATATTTTCTTTAGCGCATTTTGTTTTGTATTTTGAATGCATTTTTTTCTGTTAGTGCATTTTATTATTTTACTCGACACAAAAAACGAGTAATTGTTGAAAGTAAAGTTATTAAGGAACGAAAGTTAGTGTCAATTGATTCATCGGTCTTTGGTTTTTCACGCTTTCTGTTCTTTGTTAAAAGGGTTTCTTTCTTTTTGTATCTTGGTGTTGGGCTTCTAATTTAAAGATTTGAATTCCAGGGTGCATGCTATTGCTAATATTTTCTTTAGCGCATTTTGTTTTGTATTTGAATGCATTTTTCTTGTTAGTGGATTTTAAATTATTTTTTTACTCGACAAACGACGCAATTGCTGAAAGTGGGAAGTTATTAAGGAAACGAAAGTTATGTCAATCTGATTCATCGGTTTTGTTTCTTCTACGCTTCTGTCTCCTGTTGTATGGTTCTTTCTTTCGTATTCAAAAGGCTTCCTCTACTTAAAGATTTGAATTTTGTGCCGTACGCTATTGCTTAATATTTCTTTTCTTACTCACATTTTGTTCGAGCGGATTTGTAATGCATTTTTCTTGTTAGTGCATTTTTTCTATCTCTTACCTGGATAAACGAAATCAATTGTTGAAAGTAGTTATTAAGGAAAACGAAAGTTAGTGTCAATTGATTCATCGGTTCTTGTTTTTCACGCTTGTTCTTGTTAAAAGGGTTCTTTCTTTTTTTTCGTATTCAAAAAAGGCTTCCCATTTAAAGATTTGAATTTAGGGTAAGGCTATTGCTAATATTTTCTTTTAGCGCATTTTGTTTTCGTATTTGGTAATGCATTTTTCATAGTGCATTTTCATTCTTTTACTCGGATAAAACGAATCAATTATTGAAAGTTAAAGTTAATAAGGAAACGAAAGTTAGTGTCAATCTCTGATTCATCGGTCTATTTTTTCACGTTTCTGTCTCCTGTTGTTAAAAGGGTTCTTTCTTTTCGTATTCAAAAAAAGGCTTCCTCTACTTAAAGATTTGAATTTGTGGTGTATGTATATTGCTAACATTTTCTTTCTTAGCGTACTTTTTGTTTTGTATTTGGTAATGCATATTTTTTCCTGTTAGTGCATTTTGCATTCTTTTACCTCCGGATAAAACGAAACTCAATTGTTGAAAGCAGTTAATAAGGAAACGAAAGAAAATAATTGATCCATCGGTCTTGTTTCTTCACGCTCTTCCTCTTGTTGTGCTGGTTCTTTCTTTTTTTCGTATTCAAAAAAGGCTCTTAATTTAAAGATTCTGAATCTCAGGTGTATGCTATTGCTATATTCTTTAGCGCATTTTTGTTTTGTATTTGGTAATGCATCTTTCCTGTTAGTGCATTTGCATTATTTTTTACTCGATAAAACGAAATCAATTGTTGAAAGTAGTTATTACGAAACGAAAGCAGAGGTCACTGATCCATCAATTTGTTTCTTCACTGCTGTTCCTTGTTGTGCTGGTCTCTTTCTTTCGTATCTCAAAGGCTTCCCTTTACTCTTAAAGACTTGAATCTCAGGTGTATGCTATTACACATTTTAGACATTTTTTTTGTTTTGTATTTGCAATGCATTTCTGTTGTGTATTTCTTAGAACATTTTACCTGACAAAACTGAAAGCACTTGTTGAAAGTAGTTACATTAACTAAACGAAAGTTAGTGTCAACTGATCCATCGGTTCTGGTTCTTCACGCTTTCTGTTCTGTTGCATGGTTCTTTCTTTCTATTCAAAAATACCTCCCTTTACCTAAAGATCTGAATCTCCAGGGTGTATGCTATTACACATTTTCTTTAGTACATTTTGGTTTGTATTTGGTAATGCATTTTTTTCTTGTTAGTGTATTTTGCATTATTTTACTCGGACAAAACGAGCTTAAATTGTTGAAAGTAAAGTTATTAACAAACGAAAGTTAGTGGGCCAATTGATTCATCGGTCTTGTTTTTTCACGCTTGTCTTGTTGTATGGTTCTTTCTTTTCGTATTTAAAAGGCTTCCCCACTTAAAGATTTGAATTTGTAGATGATATCAATATTTCCTTTAGCACATTTTGTTTTGTATTTGGTAATGCATTTTTTCTGTTAGGGTCATTCAAATATTACGTATATTGTTTTGTATTTGACCCTTTGTCAGCAAAAAATAAGCAACTACAAACCTCTTATAATTACGTAAGCAAACTGCAACCCCCCCTGTTCTTTATTTTTTACAAACGTATAACAGTATATTAATCTAATTTTAAAAATTTTAGGACTTAATTCAAATAAAACTCACCATAGGCTAAAATGAAAACTGCAAGCGACTCTTATACTTCAAGTTTTGTTTATAAAATCAAGTTTATTTTTTCTTTTGCCAATTTATCCTTTTTTTCAAATTTAATTTTTTTAAATTAAATTATTTGTGTTATAAGACATTTTGAATTAAAGTGATTTCACTGTCTTAATGTAAGCATCACACTATAATTCCTCCTAATCTTGTCATAAAAATAAGTAAATTGCAAACCCCTCCCCCCCCCCTGTCAGCAAAATAAGCAAATCGCAAACCTCCCCCCCCCTTTCTGCGCTTTACGTATTGATGGACCCTATATCTTGCATTATTTTACCTCGGACAAAACGAGCTAAATGTTGAAAAGTAAAGTTATTAACTAAAACGAAAGTTAAATCTCGATTCATCGGTTCTGTTTTCACGCTTCGTTCCTTGTTAAAGGGTTCTTTCTTTTTTTCGTATTCAAAGGCTTCCTCCTGTTCTAAAGATTTGAATTTGTGGTGCATGCTATTGCTAATATTTTCTTTAGCGCATTTGCCTTTGTATTTCATCACATTTTTTCTTGTTAGCATTTGCATTGATTTTACTCGACAAAACGAAAGTAATTGCTGAAAGTAAGTTATTAAGGAAACGAAAGTTAGTGTCAATTGATCCACTGGTTCCTTGTTTTCACGCTTTCTGTTCTTGTTAAAAGGGTCTCTTTCTTTTGTATTCAAAAAGGCTTCCTCTACTTAAAGATTTGAATTCCAGGGTGCATGTTATTGCTAATATTTTCTTGTAGCGTATTTTTTGTCTTTGTATTTGGAACGCACTTTTCCTGTTTAGTGGATTCTTTAACATTTTAATTGGACAAAACGAAAAGCACTGCTGAAAGTGAAGTTATTACAAAACCGAAAGTTAGTGTCAACTGATCTCATCGGTCTCTTGTTTTCACGCTTCGTCTGTTAAAGGGTTCTTTCTTTCTGCACTAAAAAAAGGCTTTCTCCCCACTTTAAAGATCTGAATTCCAGGTGCTATGCTATTGCTACTATTTTCTTTAGCGCATTTTGTTTTGTATTTTGAACGCATTTTCTGTTAGCGCATCTTTGTACTATTTTACCCGGACAAAACGAAAAGCACCATGAAAGTAAGCACATGAAACGAAAGTTAGCGGCCAATTGATTCATCGGTTCTTGTTTTCTTTTCACGCTTTCTGTTCTTGTTAAAGGGTTCTTTTGTATTCAAAAGGCTTCCCACTAAAGATTTGAATTTGTGGTGCATGCTATTGCTAATATTTTCTTTAGCGCATTTTTTATTTGTACTTTTGAATGTATTTTTTTCTGTTAGTGGATCTTTGCATTATTTTACTCCCTCGACAAAACGAAAGTAATTGCTGAAAGTAAAGTTATTATGAAACGAAAGTTAGTGTCAATCTGATCCATCGAGCCTTTGTTTTCATAGCTTCTGTTCTTGTTAAAGCGGTTCTTTCTTTCAGAATATTCAAAAAAAGGCTCTCTACTTAAAGATTTGACCGAAAGGCATGCTATTGCTAATATTTCTTCTTTTACCACATTTTTTTTGTTTTATTTGGTAATGCATTTTTTTTCTGTTAGTGCATTTTTTCATTCTTTTACCTCGGATAAAACGAAATCAATTGTTGAAAGTAGTTATTAAGAAACGAAAGTTAGTGGGGCCAATTGGATTCACCGGTTCTGTTTTTCAGCTGTTTCAATTTGTTAAAGGTTCTTTTTCTTTTTCGTATTCAAAAGGCTTCCTCTCACTTATGATTTGAATTTGTGGTGTATGCTATTGCTATTTTCTTTCTTTTAGCGCATTTTATTTTAGAATAATGCATTTTTCTGTTAGTGATTTTTTCTATCCTTTTAATTTCGGATAAACGAAATCAATCTCTGTTGAAAAGTAAAGTTAATAAGAAACGAGTTAGGCTAATTGATTCATCGGTTCCTATTTCTTTCTTACGCTTCTTTCCTTCTTGTTGGTTCTTTCTTTCTGTAGTATTCAAAAAAAGGTTTCCCCACTTAAAGATTTGAATTTTAGGGTGTATGCTATTGCTATCATTTTCTTTAGCGCATTTTGTTCGTATTTGGTGCAATGCATTTTTTCCTGTTAGTATTTTGCATTTATTTTACTCGATAAAACGGAATTCAATTGTTGAAAGTAAGGCTAAGGAAACGAAAGTTAGTACACTGATCCATCGGTTCTGTTTTTCACGCTTTCGTTCTTGTTAAAGGGTTCTTTCTTTTCGTATTCAAAAAAGGCTTCCTCTACTTAAAGATTTGAATTTGTGGTGTATGCTATTGCTAATATTTTCTTTTAGCGCATTTTTGTTTTGTATTTGGTAATGCATTTTTTTCTGTTAGTGCATTTTTCATTCTTTTTACTCGGATAAAACGAAATCAATTGTTGAAAGTAAAGTTATTAAGGAAACGAAAGTTAGTGTCAATTGATTCATCGGTTCTGTTTTTCACGCTTTCCTTCTTGTTAAAAGGGTTCTTTCTTTTTCGTATTCAAAAAAGGCTCTTTATTTAAAGATTTGAATTTGTGGTGTATGCTATTACACATTTTCTTTATACATTTTGTTTTGTATTTGGTAATGATTTTTTCTGTTAGTGTATTTTGCATTATTTTTACTCTCGGACAAAACGAGTAATTGTTGAGGCAGTTATTAACTAAACGAAAGTTAGTACACTGATTCATCTGGTTCTGTTTTTTCACGCTTTCGTTCTTGTTGTGCTATTCTTTTCTTTTTTCGTATTCAAAAGGCTTCCTTACTTAAAAGATTTGAATTCCCAGGGTGTATGTTATTACATTTTCTTTTAGTACATTTGCTTTAGAATTTCCAGTAATGATTTTTTCTCTGTTAGTGTATTCTTGCATTATTTTTACTGGACAAAAAAACGAAAGCAATTATTGAGTGGAAGTTATTAACTAAAATGAGTAAAGCTAGTGCCAAATTGATTCAATGGTTCTGTTTCTCTCATGCTTTTTTCATTTCTTAAGCACTCTGCAAATGTTCAAGTGAGAGTTTCTACAATAACTGTTAATAAATCTGTGACAATTAGATCTGAGATATTGTTATAGTTTTCAAAAGCCCATCTTAGACGGGCAATGAATCTTTTAAGCTTGCATGCAATATTTTATATGAAAATCAAGCAATATCGTTTATCAGTTATCATGCTTAAATTACACTGCGCTGCGCAAAAAAAAATTAAAATTCTGTATCTCTGATACCATTCCTTCTGATTCTTACAAAATATCTCCTAAATTCAAATATTATTGCCCATTTGCCCCATCACCTACCGTTTTCTTGGGACGCTCCCTCCCCATTCCTTGTAACATTTAAAATTGGTATTTATACCATGAATTGATTTAGATCATTATTTTGGCCTTCTAGTGGATAGAGGGTGAAAAGTTCTAAATTTTAACATTTGTGCGCGAGGAGATTTCTTATGGGGATTCGTCCCCTTAAATTAAAATCACAAATGACCGGTTTTTCCGGTTTAGCCTCGAAATTTTTCACTTACTTTCAGCATATGCCTAGCTTCCAGCTCCTTTTTCATTCAATGATCAGTCAATAAAATATATAAGTGTCAATTTTACAAACGCGGGGAGGGGGGGAGAGTTTCGGCTCCCGATTAAAATAGTTTGAAGATTCATTGTGTCAATTCAAATAATGTTTTGTTTTTATCACTATTCCCAGATTTTATGAGCATGGATTTGATTTGAGGGGGAAAGGGGATTATTTTAAATACCTCTAAATTTTAAAAAATAAAAACATATATAATAAATAATAATAGATAATATAAAATGTAATAAATGTAATTTATACATAGCACCTTCATCTGCGCTTGCTTTGCTTTGGTACCGAAGTGAAGTTTTCGTACCAATGACCACCAATATTCTGCCAACATGTTTCTACTTTTGAATGCGCTATGCTCGCTTTTCTATGATTCCAGGTGCTCTGCTAAGCGCTGAATCTTTAAAAGTTGTCTAATTTGGGGCCCATGAAAATTTCTTCCTTGATTTTAGCTCTACTAAGACGAGGAAATTCGTGAGTTTCAAAATTAAATCCATCACCTGTCTTATCCATTGCTTTCACAAACTGCCTAATAATCCGAGTTTGATGTGCAAAAGGATAAATGTTGTATAAGTGAATCTTCCAAAATTTATTTTATATATTAATATTATTTATTATATATTATATTTTCTATTTTAAATTTAAGTGTTAAAATAATCCTTTCCCTCCAAATCACCCACGGACATAAAATTACAGAACAGTGATAAAAAAATAAAGAGCGGCAACATTGTATTAAGAATCTTCCAACATTCTTGGTCAGGGCTTGGGATCTCTTACCCTCTACCCAAGGCTTTTTGTAGCCAAAATATTACAGTATATTTTATTATTTGGGGTGTTTAGTGAGGAAAAGTTGGGCTGAAAGCTTTGAAGATAGAAAATAAGTGAAAAATTGAGAAAACAAACCAGAAAAACTGGTCATTTTATTGATTTTTTAATTTAAGGACAACCTCCCAAATCTCCTCATACAAATGTCTATATTTTAGAACTTTTCACCTCTAGCCCCTAGAAGACATTTAATGGTTAAAATAATGATCCCTCCAAATCAAATTCATGGCTATAAAATTAGCAGAACAGTGATAAAAAATAAAAGAGCGGCAACATTGTACAGTGAATCTTCCAAACATTTCCTGTCAGGGTTTTGGGACCTCTTCTCCTCTCTGCCCAAGTTTTAGCCAAATGGTTAACATATTTTTATTATTTGGGGGGTGTCGGTGAGAAAAGTTAAAGCTGAAAGCTGGAATATGTGGTGGAAAATATGAAAAATTGCGAAACAAACCAGAAAACCGTCATTTTTTATTGATTTTCTTTTAATTTAATTGACAATCCTCCTAAATCTCCCCTTGCTACAAATGTTCATATTTAGAACTCTTTTCACCCTGTAACCCTGAGAAGACATTTAATGGTTAAAATAATGATCCCTCCAAATCAAATTCATGGCCATAAAATTAATGGGACAGTGATAAAATAGGGGAGGGGCGTCCTGAGAAACAGGGTGATGGGGCAAAATGGGTCATATTCTGGATACAAGGGGTCATTTTACATAAGAATTTGGTGAATGATGTCAGCTGATTTTCGCTGTAGCGCAGTGTATTCAGTACAAATCAAACACGAACTATATTAACAATAGAAGTATTGTGTGTTAACTTTTAATAAGAGTTTTATGTACACCTTATTTAGTATAATATTTTCTATATCTGATAGAAACAAAATGTATTTCTTGGAACAGAAAAAAAAAAATTAATTGATAGCTTTTATTTACATCATTTTATGGCGTTTTTTTATAATCATAGACTTCTATAGAAATAAAATATCAATTGGCCGTAATCTATCTCTTCACTTCTGTTTGAAATTTGGTTTCCAAAGTCCGATAAATATAAAACAAACGTTAAATATAAAATATTAAAGTTAAAATTCTGAGTTTATACAAAATTACATCTCATATTTAATGAATTTCATACAGATTCAATAAATCACGAGTTCAATACATATTAATAAATTACCAACGTATCTTATATCTTGAATATTTGAAGAAAAGAAAGATGAATTTTTATAACTGCATTATAAAATTATTCTGGCTGATGAATAGATAAATCAGCTGTTTTACATAACAATAACAAGAATTAATTACAGTTAGTCTTACATATTTTCTGCTTTTCTAAAGTCAGTAACAATTCATGTTGACAGTACTTTTAAAGCTACGATCGATAGGTACACCGATAAATGATGCAATACGGGTTTGTTTTTAAGCGTTTTAAAGGTATAAAAAAAGTTCTATAAAAGTATACAGATTTCATTTAAAATATTGACCGAATTACACCGAACATCGCTTTTTATCACCTAATTTTTTAAAAATATTTGTTACTTTTTACTTCATTAAGATCATATTCAGAACAGTTTAACTGCGCGTAATGATAAACCATGTAAATGTCTTCATAAAGATAACATGAATTGCCAATGACTAGACCTTACTTCACGAAAATAGGCCAATTTTTTCATGTATAATCTATGATAAAGATCTAATATCACATTCTGAAAGCTTAACTCCAATTTTTTGCTCGTAACCAAATGCAAACACAAACAATTGACGAAAAATTAGTTTACCTACAATACTTGAAATCTGCTATCTCATTTACTAAGCAAGTGATGGATGTAAGGCATGAAAATTGGCTCTAAACTTTAGGTTCCATTTCTTCAAGCATACTGAAAAATTTCTTGGAAAAGAATACTAAGAAAATTTCTTTGGAAAGAATACCTTTTTATATGAACCTGCAGAATTTTACCAGTGATAAGTCAACGATGAAAATTTAGTTTACTTGGCTAATACTTGAAATCTGCTATCCTTACTTACTACAAGTGATGAAGGTAAGGCATGAAAATTGGCTCCTAAGCTTTAGGGTTCCATTCTTCCGCCATTACCAAAAAATTCCCCTTGGAAGAGAATACTAAGAAAATTTCTTTGGAAAGAATACCTTTTTATAGGAAACCCGTAGAATTTTACCAATGATAAGTCAACGATGAAAATTAGTTTACCTACAATACTTGAAATCTGCTATCTCATTTACAAAAAAAATAAGTGATGGTTGAGTATTATTGACGGGCAATTTGAAATTGGTTTAAAGTTTAGGTTCCATTTTTTCAAACATACTGAAAAATTTCTTGGAAAAGAATACTAAGAAAATTTCTTTGGAAAGAATACCTTTTTATATGAAACCCGTAGAATTTTACCAGTGATAAGTCAACGATGAAAATTAGTTTACCTACAATACTAAATCTTGCTATCTCATTTGTTTTCAAGCAAGTGATGGATAAGGCATGTGAAATCTGGTTCTAAGCTTTAGGTTCCATTTCTTCAAGAATACTAAAAAATTTCTTGGAAGAGAATACAGCAATACGTAACTGAACGAAGCAACAG